>LGRX02004419.1:0-73755 GCA_001247695.2 Cymbomonas tetramitiformis
ACCGTTGTGTTCAATCCACGTTTATCGTGTTATCTTTGTACCTGCAGGATGCATGTATTTGAATGATAACACCCAACCCACTTCAAATCTCGTTTCTTATCTCTGATTTGAAGTACCCATCGCCCTTTGTTGACAGGAATATGAGGAGGTCGCACGCGCACAGAACCTCAAGATTCATCCTATGGAAAAAGCTTTCCACCGCATGCGAAAGAACGCCGAGAAAACACCGGATTCTCCTGTCTTTGAAATCGAACTGGACGATTTCTATCGCTATGCCGTTCAGGAATTCTACGCTCACAGGTAACTTTCTTTCTTTCGTTCTTCGTCTCATACTCTCTCTCATACTTTCTATGTCTCATACTGTCTCTCGATGCATGTGGGGCCTGTGGCCTCTGCTCGAGGGACTAGGGACTCGATGCATGTGGGCCTGTGGCCTCTGCTCGAGGGACTAGGGACTCGATGCATGTGGGCCTGTGGCCTCTGCTCGAGGGACTAGGGACTCGATGCATGTGGGCCTGTGGCCTCTGCTCGAGGGACTGTTGATGCTAGCTCATATGTTTCCTTTTGTTTGTTGACTAGACGCATCATGTGCACTTAAAGTATGTTGATGACATGTTTGACACTGTAGGTTAAAAATCGTGGGAACGACGCTGAAGAACACCCCTTCAGAGAAGCACGACTGCAACTTGAAGAAGGTCGTTATCTCCGCCGATACACCTACAGGCACAGGAAATGCCGACAAGAAAGACGGGAAGGAAGACGTGGACGTCAAGGCCGCTGCAAGCTCTAGGGGCGCTGATGACCTGGAATCCGAACCTTTGGACATCCGTGAGCCGTTGCAGCCCGTGCCAGCACAGCGTCAACCCGTAAGGAGACGGCGAGCGGTGCGTAGCTTTTTCCATCCTTGTGTAGTGCACATGCGTATGGTGTCCATGGCCTTATAAATATGAGTTTGCCCACCCACCTGTGTTGATTTTCCTGAGCAGGATATATCTAACCGTTATTATCTTGTGTAGGCGGACGAAGGAGAAGGAAGGAAAAGCGATGCACAGCAAAAGCTGCCGGGCGCCGCAGCAAAAAATAGAACGTCTCAGAAGAAGAAAGAGCGCGATCCCAAGGAGGAGGTGTGCAAGGTCAAGCCGGTGGTATACCCGGAGGACCACATTTTCCCTCCGCCGGACGAGTTCCAGTGGGACCCGAAAGAATCCTTGCAGGTATATTTTTAAAGGCTTGCGCCCATTATGTTCGAAGCTGTTGTCACATGGCATTTTGGGGGGATTTCTAGGACACTATACTTAGTGCTCTGTTTATTGTTCCATAGGTATTTGCCCCTCTTTTCCAGCCTACGATGCTGGAGGCTACCATCAAGGAAGGGGAGGCAAGCGAAGCCCTCCGGCTGCAAATTAAAAACCAGAAGGACAGAATCGACGCGCTCACCCGTGGGAAGCTCACCTCCCACTTTTACGTGGGGAAGGTATATCAACAAGCGGAGCGCGTGGGTAGGACCAGAGTGAGCCACTGGTGGTTGGGATATGTTTTGTGCCACGTCGCGACCAAAACCGGTAATAGGTTCACCATCCTTTACCAGGACAACAGCAGCTGTTCTATGTCCGAGGACGATCTGGATTCTGCTCTTGGGCTGGAAGAGGAGTCTGTCGAGTGTGTCACGTGCGAGAACAAAACGTCGGAGCCAACTACCTTTGTGATGTGCTCCACTTGTTCCAAGTGGTGGCACATTGGCTGCCATATTCCGATCGTCACCGTGGAGGATTTGCAGGCCCCCGACTGGTTCTGCGCGGAGTGTGTGCGCATCACTAACGGTAGCAGTGATACAATTGCTAAAAGCAACGAGGATCCGGGAGAATTTATGACAGAGGTAGACAAAGTCTTTCATGCATGTGGGTTATCACTCAAAGACGATGCTGCCTAAGCACGTCCAAAACAATCTAGCAACTAGTGAAGAGCAATACTAAATATATTTGTGTGTAATAGCTTTATTATCTGTCCAGCTTAACTTCCTGTAGGATCTTATTTGCAAGCTTAGTTTCCTATAGGATCTTATTGTCAAGCTTAGCTTTCTGTAGGAACTTATCTGTCCAGCTTAACTTCCTGTAGGACCTTATTTGCAAGCTTAGCTTCCTGTAGGAACTTATCTGTCGTGCATAGCATCGTGTAGGAACTTATCTGCAAAGCTTAACTTCCTGTAGGAACTTGTCTGTCAAGCCTAGCTTTCTGTAGGAACTTATGTGTCAAGCTTACCTTCCTATAGGAACTTATTTATCCAGCTTAGCTTCCTGTAGGAACTTATCTGTCGTGCTTAGCATCGTGTAGGAACTTATCTGCAAGCTTAACTTCCTGTAGGAACTTATCTGCAAGCTTAACTTCCTGTAGGAACTTAAAGATGATAATCCCACTGTTACGCTGAGCTGAAAAGCTCAAGTTAAGATCCTATAGGAACTTAAAGATGATAATCCCACTGTTACGCTGAGCTGAAAAGCTCAAGTTAAGATCCTAGAGGATCCTAGAGGAACTTAAAGATGATAATCCCACTGTTACACTGAGCTGAAAAGCTCAAGTTAAGATCCTAGAGGATCCTATATAATCCTAGAGGATCCTATATAATCCTATATAATCCTAAGGGATCCTAGAAAATATAGGAATATATAGGTTCCCTTAGGAAATTCCTTACGTGAGTGCATATACCGTGAAAACGGCACATTTGTGAAACTAGTGCTTTTGGCAAAAAATTCCATCGGCTCCATAGGGGTTAATCTTGAATTTCTGCAGTGTTGCCGAAACCTAGCGATCCCGTTCTTAAGGGCCTTTGCAAGTACCGAGGGTCCAGAGGCGGCCAAAGGTTAGAGTCACTTTCACAGAAAAAGGCTGAAAAACTGCAAAATACACTTAGCGTTTGGGCTCATAAAATGTGAACCGCTATAGGTATTCAAGTTTTGAAAAGTGCGTATTTTTTTTCAGCTCAATTGTAGTTTGATGCGACAATCCCCAAAACCCGAACCGAAATTTTGAAGTCGTGACATCGATCGCACAACGGTGAAAAAAGCGTCACTTTCGTCACCGTTTTGCGATCAATGTCAATGATCCAATTCTTCGATTCGAGTTCTCCGGTTTGCGACGAACTGGAATTGAGCTGGAAAAAAATACGCAATTTTCAGATCGTGAATACCTGTGACGGTTCGCATGCTACGAACCCAAACCCAAACCCTAACTTGTTTTTGGCCCGAAAAGTGACGTTTCTGGACCCTCCGTACCTGCAAAGGCCCTTAAATTAGGCTCCCGAAATTCTAACTTTTCACTCAACTGCGTGAGAATTCTCGGATACTGTAGGCACTTAAAATGGCAGTTTTCAGAATTATTGTCACAGGCTTCTTTAGCGGTCCCAGCTTCTTATATTGCAACATTTTGAATGGCGGGTCAAATGCGTCCTAGCGGCTAGCTTCTTAAGGCATTCCTTAACGATCTACGACAAAACCTAGCGGCTAGGTTCTTATAGGTCCACCTTCTTATATACCGCGTTTTACTGTAGGGCTTGGGCGAGGCGCCCAAGCCCTGATCTAACCTTCCGATCAAGGAGGTGTTGGACGCCTTCCGCCCCTCGGGGCGTCCAACGGAAAGAGCCCACCCTGCAGGAAGGGTGCGGAGCAGAAGGGGGGCATGGCGCACAGCTGGCGCGAACTCGGAGGTGATGCAGTGGATCAGCAAAGGGGCAAAGATGCGCTGGGTTGACAAGGCGCCTCTGCCTTTCGATCACGGACCCCTCCCCGGTTGGAGTGGATGGCCGCAGAGACCGAGCGGTGTCTCAAAACGGGTGCATGGGTACGAGCGAGGAGGCGACGACACGTATCCCGCGTGCTTTTGGTGCCAAAGCTGGGGACGAACAAGTGGCGTGAAGTGATGGACTTACTTCCGCTGGTTGAAGGCGTATTGCGTCAAGTCCCGCTGCAAGATGGAGACGCTGAAGAAGTTGCGACGGCTTGCCAAGCCGAACGACTGGTGCATCAACTTTGACCTCCAGGACGGCTACCACGTCGTGGGGATCGACCCCACCTAGCAGGAGTACATGCAGTTCGATGTGCGGGGGGAGTTATTCCAGTGTGGAGCTCTTCCCTTCGGATGGAACGACTCGCCTCGCATCTTCGTCAAGGTCATGAAGGTGCTTGTGGATTGCCTGTGTTCTCCGCGATCCGCGGCGGATCGGCGGGAAGTGCGGAAGCTGCAAAGTGGAAGCAAGGTGCGACGGCGATGGGCAGTTCGCAGGCGAGCTGGAGGATGCGGCTGTGAGGAGCATCTGCAGGGGGTGCGGGTGCTCGCTTACATGGACGACTTCCAGCTGTTGCTAAGCAGCAGGATCGAGGCAGGCAAGCGAGCAGGCGTGCGAGTTGACATCTCGGGTCTTGGTGAGACTCGGATTGCGGCGCAACGAAAAGAAGGGGCAATGGGAGCCGAGGCAGCTAGTGGAGCACCTCAGGTTGGAGGTGGACCTCAAGTCGGGACAGTTCCACGTGACACCGGCGAGGCTGCAAAAGATCCACCTGCAGGCCAAGGCGCTTCTCAGCGAGGCGTCGAGGCAGCGGAGGTGGCTCCCAACCCGCAAGCTCGCAGCGTTCACGGGGCTCTGCCAGTCTGTGTATTTGGCGGTTCCTCCGGCGAGATCGTATCTCAGGGAGCTGCACTTCGTGCTCTCCACGAGGCGGGGATGGGGCGCGAAGGTGAAGCTCACACGGCAGGCGTGGAGCGACATCGAGTGGTGGCTCAGGCTGCCGGCTCAGAGTCGGTGGAACGGTCGCAAGATCTGGCGCAACCCCACAAGAGCGAAGGTGCACACCAATGCGTCTCTGTTCGCATGGGGCGGAGTGCTGAATCTGAAGCATACGGCGAGAGGATTCTGGCCCAACGAACTACGGCACCTCCACTTTACGCACCTGGAGTTGGAGGCCGTGTACAAGACGGTGTGACAATCCTTCCTGAGAGAGCTCACCGGCAAGGTGGTGCGCCTCTACTGCGACAACTAGGCGGTGGTGGCCATGCTCTCTCACTTCACGTCGCGCGACCCGGAGGTGAAGTGGCGGATGCGGCGCTTGTGGATCTTGCTGGACTTAAACGACATCAAGCTCCAGGCAAGTTACATTAGAAGCGAGGCAAAGAGTGGGCCGACCGCTTGTCTTGGGACAAGGACCTGGACGACTTGCGGCTGAACCGCAGGTGGTTTCAGTGGGCAGAGTGGGAGTGGCACGCACCGGCACCAGGGTATATCGCTTACCGTGGCGGGCCGGCCCGGGGCCGTTGCTCACCACTCCGGGCAGCATGCGGGCCGATGGAATATATGGGTGCGGGCCGTGACGTTTAATATGAAATAGCAAAATTTATGCAAACTTATGCGATTTTTGAAATATCACCATACTTGAATTAAAATTTCGCGCCGGGTAATTTTGGAGATTGGCCGTATTGGCCGAAAGCAGGCTAGTGGATTTGCCGATCGCGAGCCGTAAAGAAAAAAAAAGAGCAATACACACTGACCGGCACACAGTGGACCACTTCGCCTCGGAGCTCTCCGCCTAGCTGGCGCGCTACTACGCACAGTGGCACGACCTGGGGTGCGAGGGTATGGACTCTTTGGCCTTTTCCTGGCCAGGAGAAGTCAGTTGGGTCAATCCCCCGTGGTCACTCCTCGACGAGGTGGCGCACAAGCTGCGGGAGGAAGGGTGCGCCGCTACAGTAGTGGCGCCTAACTGGCCGGGGCAGAGGAGGTTCCAGCAGCTGAGGCCATGGCCGATGAGGTGGTGATCCTACCCAGGAGCAGGGACCTTCTTACTCCCAGCCGGTTGGGAGGGTCCGAGCTGTTCGGGGCCTCAAGCGGGGACGGCATCATGTTCCACATCTCCGCCTCCCGGTGAGCCATTACCTGCAGGATGGGAGGCGGGCGGCCAAGCACGCTCCGCGGACGGAGCTGGTTGCTGGCAGCAAGGTGAAGGTGTACTGGTCCGAGGATGATGCCCGGTACACCGGCACCGTGTGTGTCCCTGGGACTGACGGCCTGACCCACATCGCCTACGAGGACGGTGACGAGGAGGACTTGGACATGAACAAGGAGAAGTATGAGGTGCTCCCGGCAGCTGTGCAGGAGGTGGCCGGCTGGGACGCAGTGCTTCAGGAGCGCTGGAGAGGGGAGTTGGGGGACAACTCCCTCACAAAGCTGGCGGTGCAGATGCAGGAGGCAACATTGGGCAACAAGACGGTGGGCAACTACCGGCCGAAGGCTCGGGCCTTCATGGCGTTCTGTGAGGCGGAGGGCAGGGAGTGGCTTCCGGCAAAGGGGGTCACGGTGAGGGTGTACATTGCCCACATGCTGGACAAGTGCACGGTGCAGGCAAACAACATGCAACCTTACCTGTCCGCCATCAACATCTACCACGGAGTCATGGGGATCACCGGGCCTGCAAAGGGCCGGGCGGTCTCCAGAGCGGTGAAGGGCATGTCCGGCCTCCAGGTGCAGGCGGCCGATGCCGCGGGTGAGGAGCAGACGGTGCGGACGTGGCTGCCTGCCAGGCACGTCTCGGCGGTGCATGAGCACAGGCTGGGACGGGAGCCGGTGGGCCGGTCAGCTACGACGTGCACCTTCGTGGTGTTTGCCTTTGTCACCTTCGGCCGGCCGGAGACAGGCGTGCCCATGCGCAGGGAGCACATCAGCATCGAAGGTGATGCCATCTCCGTGGTTCTTCACAAGGAGAAAGGCAGGGGGCACGTGCGCCTCAGGAGGAGGCTCGCCATCCCCGCAGCGGGGGTGGCGGGGCTTGTGCGGCTTCTGCGGCACTGGCAGCAGGTGCGGGATGCCAGTTGGGGGCAGCGCATGGAGCCGGGCTCGGAGGTGCAGGGCAACTACTGGAGCCTGCCGTGGGAACGGGGAACCCCCAGTCGGCGCAAGCTAATGGCTGGGTGCGGTTGGCATTGGGGAAGTTGGGGTGTGTCCCTCCGGAGGGGGGACTCTCTGGCCACAACACCCGCAAGGGGGCTTGTACCTGTGCCAGGGCGGTTGGCGCGGTGCTCGAGAAGTGCTGCTTCCTGGGCGGCTGGTCTCAGCTGTCCTCCGCCATGCACTCCTACATTGACCCGGCAGCTGTTCCCGACGAGCATATGGAGAAGTACTTCGGGTGGACCATGGCAATGAGACGTGAAGAGCAAACGAAATGGTTAAATTGGAGCCTGCGGAATTTTTAGAGGTTTCTGTGCCAGTAGATCTATCAGTTTCCTGAGCCGTTGGATCAAATCAACAGCCGAGTTAGATCTGGGAGCGTCACACACAAGTGTATTTAGGAGTTCCACCCATGGGAATCTGCAACTCTGTTCTTTTGCCTCCCCTACCCGCCCAACCCAGTGACTCTATACATTTTGCCTTAGAAGTTGTGCATCAGCCTAAAAAGCATGTGAAGCCGTGAACCAGCCGAGAAAAGACATTCCAAAAAGAGATTTTCTCTCACACACTAAAACATATGTAAGAAAAAAGTATTTTTAATGAACTGCTATGCAGTGTGCCTGTTGGCAATGAGATGTAAGGAGCAAACGAAATGCAATAGTGTTATGTGGGCGTTGTTGCAGGGACACCAATAACTCGCTCCCCTATAACAGGATCACCTCTAACATCGGTGCCAACAAAATCACCAACAACGCGAGTTCCGAGTGTCGCTCCCACTGCGGCACCCACCACAGGTGTGTTGCACAAGCACACACGCATTGGATTTGTAATTCTTTGGCAGCAGTGCGAAGATATTATCCAAACCAAGCAGTATACTCTGTCAGTTTTCTTCATAGACAATTCTTCCTGTTAGATTGTTACAATGGAGAGCCAATCAATATTGCTTCCCGAACATATACAATCAATGTGTTCGATTTGAGACGAATTGCATGATTTGTGATGAGCAAGTGATTGGAGCACCCACTCGCAAGGGTTTGTTGTTCTCAGTACTGGCTAATGTTGCAACTGTACTCCTGCTCCTGCCTCTACTGATGCCACTAACAATTTTGCAAGCAAAGCGGCGGAATTGCATCACGATTTAGGGTTTTCAGCTTCGCAGCTTTGAATTGTTTGCAGCTTCCACCTCTGTCTCCTTCGGATTGATGAGTTGTTGAATATGTTCCATCATCGCTGCCATCAATGCACCTTGCTGTGCTAATTATTGCTGCCGCAACACCATGTTCTTTACCCAGTTTTGTTCGGAGAATGAACTGCTGATTGGGCGATTCACTTTTGCCCGAACCTTCTGGTTCGACCTCGGCTTTCGCCGGCTGGTTGTCTTTAGACGCAACCATCTCTTGCTTCCTAAATACCTGTGCTTGATCTAGGTAATTGTTGATAATATTTTGCAGCGTGCTTGCTTGCACATAAATACAATGAGTATTCTGTGAAGTTCTTTTGCCACGAAGGTGTCTATCCGGACTCCTACTATGGATGCCGGCTCTCTTGTAAGGCTCGAACTTTCACTGTCTTAAACAAGGCGCACGGCTCAGGTTGATCGGGGCGATATTTTGAAAGCACTAAAATTCCGCGGGCACCAATTTAAACATAAGGATAGCATTGAACTGTAAATAAACCTCGCTCCCCCGGACATTGCACTGTGCCAACCGCAAAGCCTCCCATACCCACTAGAGAGTGATGCTGGGTTGCACAGAGAAATGACGGCCGAAGCAATGGGCTTGTATGAGGCAGAAGCCATCGTTTTCCGGCAGGGCACTGAGATGACATGTGGCACAATCACGGGAGAGGCTAAGCAGCCTGGCTTGGACTGTGAAACTCGCCGCATCACATAGGCAACGGCAATCCAAACCACACAATCATGTTGATTGGCAAATATAGTTAGCTAGCTCCTTTTGATTCGCCGGCCTAGTGTCACCAACGTCCCCCCCCCAACAGCCACCTTGCTCCTATGGTGTCTGTAACCCCTCCGGCATCGGATGCCCCTCTGCCTCGCTGTTTGTCTCACCTGCTCTAGCACATCTCGCATGTCCTCCATTGTTGCCACCAGGCCCGTACCGAGTGGGTAACCCCCTGTGGGAGTCCCCTCTGCCCCCGGTTAATGGCAAGCAAGCTCCACACCACCGCGAACATTCCTGCTAAATCTGCCGTTGTTGCCATTCCCGTCTCCCGCCTCGGACCGCCTCCTGCCCCCCGCCCCTGATACCCGCCTACCAGCCACCTGCTGCTGGCCGTTGCCGATGCCGCTGCGTGCTGCATGGAATATTTTCAGTTTCGATAGATCGTGGTGAGGTACACTCAAATAGTTTGAACAACAGTGCAGTACCTTTCTATCTTTGAAGAATAAACATCAGATAGCAAGATTGCCACTCGATTTTGGGCGCACTCAGTCATGCATCCATGAACGGGTAGGCTGGCAACATGCAGTGACCGGATCATAAGTTGTGTGTGTTGTGCGATGACGAGGGGCCTCGGGTGTGGAGGTGCCGCAGTTGGGGAGGTATATACAGTGGGGGGAAATGCTTATGGTCAACTCGGAGACGGGAGCGGCACCAATCAGAGCCATCCAGTGCTTGTCGCTATCAGTGGCAACGTCGTGCAGGTTGCGGCGTGGGACCACACCGTGTTCCGCACTTCCCTCGGGCAGGTGCTCGCGTGTGGCAGCAACGCCTATGGGCAGCTTGGCCTGGGCTCCGGAAACACCACGGATATCGCGTCGCCCGTGCGCGTCATGGTCAACTTCACAGTGACGCACATCGCGGCTGGGCACTTCCACACACTCTTCGTCACCTCCGGCGCCGATGTGTACGGCGCTGGGCGGAATTCTGAGGGCCAGCTGGGCACTGGTGGCACCAGCGTCACCCACAGTAGTGCGCCGTTGAAGATTCCGGTGAGCAGCGCATCTGGGGTGGTGCATGCCGCTGCCGGGCGATACCACTCCGTATTTGTGCTTGCCACTGGCAAGGGGTACGCGACGGGCTATAACAGCGCCGGCCAGCTGGGAGACGGGACACGCACAGCGCGGACCTCTGTGGTGGAGGTGGCACTGAGTGCAAGTGGTGCACAGGTGGTGGCTGGGTGCTACCACACCGTCATTCTCACTGCTGATGGGCAGACATATATGACTGGGAAGAATGACTACGGTCAACTGGGAGATGGCAGCACAACATGGCGGAGTACCCCGGTAAGGGTGATGAGTTCGCATGCGGTGAAAGAGGCTGCTGCAGGGTGGCATCACACACTGTTCCTCACCACCGACGGGACGGCTTACGCAACGGGCCGGCGCTGGACTCAGCAGCAGAGTGATCGATATCACGTGCTTTATCCAGATGGACAGAGCAGCACCCCGGTACAGGTAATGTCAGGGCAGACGGTGACGCAGATTGCTGCCGGCGGGTGGCACTCCCTCTTTGTCACGGCCGCCAGCCACGTGTACAGCGGTGGCAGAAACAGCGAAGGCCAGCTCGGAGATGGTACCCGGCTGGTGCGGATCGATGCGGCCGAAGTGCCAATTCTGACGACACACGCTGTTGGGGGAATCGGTGCTGGTCGCCTACATTCTGTGTTCATGGCTGCAGGTGTGGTATCCTATTAGTATTTTGTGCTAATCATAATGGATGCAAGTAGATAGATTTATGATGCATGAATCACAAGTCATACCCTAGTGTAATTGCATGCATACACATTCTGTATGAGTGGGCTCGGAGCGCCAAGCATGCACTCACTTAGTTGTCAATGGCAAGGGTCCTTTGTGGTCATCATCGTCATGCGAGATGGGGGATCGCTGTGTATGCCGGCTGCGGGGTAAGGTTGTATGATGACTGCGCTCGCGCTTCAGTGCACCAAACAATTCCTCTGCCCGCAACAATTTATCTGCGTGATTGGGCAATACAGGTTGCAGTATTTTTAAGTATTTTAAGTATTCCTGTACTTAGTTGTCGAGCTTGCTCGATGGTCGGTGCGTGCATCAGGTATTTTTCCAGCAACCACTCTGCCAACAGCAACATCGAGTCCTGTCACATCAGCCCCGGCGACCGGTTACCCAACTGTGTCACCATCCTCAGTAAGTCCTACGGCAGGCCCTAGTCAAACCCCGACATCCGGCCCCACCCTGTCGTCTGATGCTCCGACTTCGTCAACCACTCTGGCTCCCACCTCTGGCAGCTCCGTGGCACTCGGGATGCAGTCCGGCGCCATTGCGGACAGCCAGATCTCCGCGTCCTCCGAGCACCGCGACTGCCTCGCCGCCTCCGGGCGCCTCGCCTCCAGTGGCACGTACTCCAGTAGCGCGGGGAGCCAGGGGGCTTGGTGCGCCGCCAGCAGTGCATCTGGGGAGTGGCTGCAGGTGGATCTCGGATCTTCCCAGACTGTTCAAGGCATCTCCACACAAGGCCGGCATGACGCAGCTCATTGGGTGACATCATATCAGGTGCAGGGGAGCATCGACGGTGTCACATGGACGGACGCCCTCGAGCAGGTGACAGGAGGGCGCAACTTCACGGGGAACTCCGATCAGACTACGACAGTTTTCCGGCGATTTTTCACCGAGATTGCTGCGCGCTACTTGCGAGTCTACCCTCTGGCCTGGAGTTCATACATTGCCATGCGGGTGGAGTTATACAGCTATATGTACATCGGTGTGTACCTTGGCAGCCCGACCTGTCTCTCTCCCAATCAGATGGATCACTTGTCATGTATACAAGGCCCAGTTGCAGCGTACGGCGAATCCCACTGCAGCGTGAAACCAACGCCCATTGCAGTGTAAGCTAGGCCAATCCCATTGCAGCATAATGTGGCCCATTTGCAGCGAGCAGCGTAATGTATGTTTAGCCAGAGCAAAGAGTCAATTTAGTCGGAGCGCAGTGTCAGTATAATTAGAACGTACTGATTACAACTGCGTGGGTTTGTGATTTGTGTTGTGCAGCGCCTGCACCATCACCGCCGCCACCGCCGCCCCCATCACCTCCCCCTTCACCCCCTTCACCCCCACCGGGGCCACTGCAATCCTATCAAACACCGGATTCCTCAGGAACATGCGACTCCTATGGCATGGGGTTCAGAATGCCTCCGTCTGGGCATACCTTCTGGACGGACGTTTCATATTCCTACAACTCTGCGGCAGATGGCGTCACATCCATGCCTCTCACGTACACCTGGACCCTGGCTGATCTGGCGTATGGAAGCGGTGTATATGTCGCCACTGCGCAAACAGCTTATGGCGTGGGATCTTCTAATGAGTGGCCGGCCTCATCTGCATTTGACCATCAACGAGGGGCAAGCAATTTTAGAACAGGGTACCACACACTAGCCAGAAGCGACCAGAAGTTGACCCTCCAAATGCCGACGGCTATCCAGTTGTCCTCTTACACAATCTCGCAGCGCTTCGACTGTGGTTGTGCACGCGATCAGAGCCCCTCTACCTGGACAGTAAGTTGCGTCGACGGTGGAGCAATCACGCAGCTGGACACACAAACTGGCCAGCGTTTAAGTACGAATCAATGCAAGCTGTACTACGCGTCCACCTCGAATATTGTGTGCTCAAAGTTTATGTTCACGATGACCTCGTACAGCGCCAGTCATATAAGCGTATCCGAGATTTCCCTGTTTGCTCGAAGCATGACACCAATGCCTTCACCACCACCGCCCTCTCCACCGACGCCACCACCACCAGCGCCGCAACCGATTGGTAATGCAGGATCACCGCTCTTGGTCCAGTCCCACGTGCACTCATCATCGTGGCCAGATTTGTAGGCCACACACACACACACAGCCGGCGTGGGTACATAGTGCAGCCGGTCTTCTGCAGCTATGGCGGTGTGCCAAAGGAGTCGGTCCAAGGATAAGCACACACAATCCGTCCTAGTCCAAAGTAACCCAGTCAAGCGCACGCGCACACACATATCAGTTTCGCATTTCGGTCCGCCATTCCCAGTCAGGCCCTTGGGTCGACCCTTTTGGACACTCGGCCTGTTTTGCTGGGCGAAAAAGCTTTCCTTCAAAGGCTAAGCATTCTTGGGGCGGGCCGCAGATAGCTGGGTGGTGGTTCTGAGCGCAAGCTTGATGGGGACTCGGGAGAAGGTTCGGGCAGCTTGGGGGGTAGAGGTGAACCGGCTTCAGTGGCACAACTTCAGTGCGCAGACAGAGCAGTCACAGAGGGACTCAGGTGACCCAGTGAGGCTTAGGGGTTCTTCACTAGCGAGCTCCGGAGAATCCGGATTTGAAGTGTCCTGAAATATGTGCTGAATCCTTTGATCCCAGGCGTGGGTGCATATAGTGCAGCCGGTCTTCTGTGGCTATATGGTGCCAAAGGAATCGGTCCAAGGATAAGCCACCCACGGCTTTATTTGGTACATGCAGGGTGCAGGAGGGAGGTTCTGGACTAAGGCTTATTGGTTGAGGGGAGATGGCTCGGGCAGCTCAGGGGGTTAGAGGTGAACCGGCTTTAGAGGCATGGAGTCAGTGCGCAGTCAGAGCAGTGCTGGCAGAGGCACTCAGGTGGCCCAGTGAGGCTTAGAGGGTCCCATTCTCCATGAGCGATTTCCGGAGAATCCGGAGAAGTGTCCCGACGTGTGCGCTGAATTATTTGATCCCCTGCATGGGTACATAGTGCAGCCGATATTCTGTGGCTACACGGTGCCAAAGAAGTCGGTCCAAGGATAAGCACACACACACAGGTTGTGTGCATGCGTGTGTGTGATGATCCCACTCCCTTGCAGCGGTTCTGATGCGAGAAGAGCAACAAGTCACATCTTGAATTTGTGACACTGGCGCATCAAGGATATGCTAGAAGAAGTATGAAATGAGATCAAAACAAAACAAAAGGTCAGGTTGAAGTCTTAGTCAGCTTCAGGCAACAGCCAGTAGTGGTCTGCCTTATCAGTCAGTACAGCGACAAGCGGTAGGGGACGGCCTTAGTCAACCACCACGGAATGGCCAGCAGGGGTCCGCCGTGGGGGTGATCACCGATGGGCAATTGCGGAGGGAGGCATCCTTCACATCCCGGGGACAAGAAAGTTGCGCATACGTTGTCCATGCCCTGTGGCTAGAGTGATGAAAATCTGGATTTCTGATTGGTTGGGTTGGGGCAATCATCTCTCGAAGTCGGCATGCTTGTCAGTGCTATGGAATGCCGTCATATGATGCCCCATCAACAAGTGAGCATGCCGCTGCTCATGCAAAACGTAGGGGTTGGCAAGAGAGACACATATGGCGCTCACAATTTCGGAATTTCGCAAAATCTACCTACTGCTCAGGCAACTAACTGTGATACCCTCATCAGCTTGTCCCCATCCAACTGCTATGCAAGCAAGGTTCAAATACGAAGTATGCGTTTTAGAAATCGATGCATTGTGTTTCCGCTTTCCGGCTCACATGTGATAGCCAAAGGCTGCCCTCGACCAAGGGCTGTCAATAAGCATTGGGCCACTGCCATTCTTCATGCGTGGTCATATCAAGCAAGGCTGATATGAATGTGCGAAGGGCAAACCAAATCACAGTCAGATACGGCCTGCTGCTGTCATAATTGTAGATCATCGTCGATCATTGCCACGTAAGCAAATGGATTACTACGCAGTGATTGTTGACACTCCCATTCTGCCGTGCAGTGCCACCGCCGCCATCTCCCCCATCACCCCCTCCCCCTTTCCTGCCCCCTCCCCTTCCCCGCCCTCCCCTTCTTCTTCCCCCCACGTTCTCCATCATCCCCACCTCTCCTTCGCCAACCCCATCCCTTCGCCGCCTCGGCCTCAGCCCCCACCTCCCTCTGGTGCGAGTCTTGTGATGTACTATGCCTTCGACAGCGTAATGGACAACATAGTGTATGACATCGGCGGGGCGTATCAGCATGGCCGCACGTGTGGCTCAGCTTGGGTACCTGTTTTTACATCTGGGTACAGTGGCCGCGCCCTCTACCTCAACGCGTCGACTTCGGGTGAGCAACTGCGTGTCATGATCACGCCCTCTGCGAGGCTGCCACTGCGTTCGCGTGCACAAACTGTGTGAACTGCCCTTTCCGCTATACCTCACCATCAGCTCCCAGTGTCAGCACCCCATTTGATGAGGGGGAAACAAGATAGAAAGGAGATCCATCCGGGTGCGAGATGCACGTGTCCGATCAGACACAGACTCCGCTTATTGTTTTGTATTCTCCACCAATTAACCACCACTTCTGACCTGGACTTGCTGTTTTGTTGTAATGGGCCTTGGATACAAAGTAAAATATTCACAAAATATAACAGCCCTTCGGTCACGCTGCATGTTAGACCAACATCTATGTGGCTGCATACAGTAACGAGTGCCCTGCAGTGTGCCTTTCGGCTTCAACCTCCAGGACAAGAAGAGACGCACTGATATAAAGCCATCCTGGATTTGCGTGCATGTGCGACTACAAACTGTGGGGTTCATATGGGGGATGCTGAATCAGGATTTGACATACACGAAGGAGTGTACGTGGATGCATACTCCACCTCTGCGAGCTCGAAATTCGAAGGTATGCCACGTATCCGCACATTGTTCAAAGGAGGGTTTCGGGCAGAGTACATCGCGACGGAGAAAAACGCACCCGCTCAGCGTTTCACGGAGCTTATTGGAAACTACGGTGCAGGTGCCATGCTAGGAAGCAATCATCTACATCTGACAGTGGACTTCTACTTCAACCTGGAGCTATTGGGGCACCCTGACGGCGAGGCCTTGCTCAACTTTGCCGCTGCCAGCACCACTGGTCTGGACCGTGACGGACTCAGTGTTTGGCTGGACTCCGCATCGACGTTGTGGCTCAGGAGGTCCGATGAGTTCGGTGTGGAGTCTGGGGACGACTTGCTGCTGAGCGCCTCCGTGAGCTACGGAAGCTGGCACCACATCGTGATCAGCACCACATCGCTGTTTGGTCACTCGCCATTGATGTCTGCCAAAAACCAATCGCCATCCCTGGTGCCTCTAGACACTAAGCCACTAGCTCTCTATTCGTCCTTACTATTCTGGAGAAGAGTAAACGGCCATTTACTATTCTGGAGAATAGTATTAAAAAACCGGTATGCCAATAAATCGTGCATAATCATATTATCTACATGTTCAGTGTTTTAAAATATGACCCATCGATACCGGGGAAAATACCCGCGATCGATATCGATCGATCGAGCGCGCAAGCGCGGCGCTCGATGGTGACCAACTACTAACTTTTTCGAACCATCGATATGCGGGTGTTGTACAACTTGGCATTATTGTTTTCGGTCTTCGTATCGCAATGGTCTCATTCATATGAGATAATGCCAGGGTTTTGGCACTTCCACCAGAAATTTCCGGCAATATTTTCACTCGACTGGCCATTCACCGGATTACCCGGTGAATGGCCGGCAATAGTATGTAGCATTTCAAAATTGCCGGCAAAGGGTTCTATTCGATGGCAAAATGCCTTCACACCGTACGAAAAGTGCCCATTGGTGTCCGATGGTGGCCTACGATGTAAATAACGTGATATACATGTGGAGTCGAGATCACAATTCGACTACTATTCTGGGGAATAGTAAGATTTGCACATCTTAGAGTGCATTGTTCGAATACAAATTTGAGTATGACATGCCAACGGTGCATACTAAACATGCCAATGTGTGCCTAAAACATAAAGAAAGTACGTTTGTAGCTTAGGATGACGAATTGGATTCAATTTCTATTGTTATTCACTCGTGAACCATACTCAGATCCCATTCACGCACCATACAAAAAAACATTTGTTGGTCCTACTCGTTTTCTATTCTGAATGGTTAATTAGTCCACCATCGGAAAAGGGCTTTTAAAATGAAACAATACCATGTTCCTATCACATTGATATCACTATTTGCCCATGAGAGCTTACAGATAGACGTGTAGGGCCATCAACAACGCGGCACACTAAAGCGGAGGCCTCAAAAAAGGCTACTCTTCTACAGAATAGTACGAAAATAGCCATGCCGAACGAGGCCCCACAGGCCCACAAAAATCTTCGTATGAAGGCATTCGATCCATTTGTGTGTGTACACTTAAGTGTGATATGCCACATCTATGGGTATATGGCATATTGTCGTGTTTTGATGCAAACCCAAACCTCTCCGCGCCACATGTGCAAAACCAGGAAATTCTAGCACATTTTTCGTTGCATTTCGCCCCTAGATTTTGCTCGCGCGTTGCCACAAGGCCTTGGTGGATGCCATAGCGCATCAACCCCGTCTTAGAGTATCCCATGGGCCATAGTTTGCCCGCGAGCGCGATCTTGAAACTCAACCTAGACGTTGTAGCGAATCGCACATCGCGAGGGGGTAACATACTATTCTGGAGAAGAGTATCCCAGGACGAATGGAGAGCTAGCACAAGTCACTTTAATGTATCAAAGGTAGTGCCGCATATTCTTGCCACAAAAGTCGGTTTGCACACATGCATTCTAGCGCCAGTTGTGCTTCGTGGCAATCGAGCAGCGTTTCAATGATGGTGAATTTGATGCTCATTGGAGGGAGGCGAGTGCGTGTAAGTATCGAATCGTTCCAGATGGGAACCAGTGCAGATCAACGGTGTCGGCCGGGGAATGCAAATGGGTGCACTACAGACATGGGCACCACAGTGGAGGTGTGGCTCGACGGGCGGCAGTGCGTGGCCGCCACCTTCTCTGAAGCGGCACGGGTGTGTGACCGGCTGCCGATTTTCAATGCCCACTGGTGGCTCAGCGGGAGGCGCTCTTCTTCTCGCCTCAAGTGCGAGACATCCACCTGCGCTCTCCTCTTTTCCCGCCACTCTGTTGTCTTCGCCTCTACATATTTTCACCTGTGTCATTTGCATTTGATAGCCAATATGACAGAAGCTCATCACTCGTTGATTCTTCTCGTCACTCAGGAAATCATCTGTTGCCGAGCAGTTTACCAGTCTAGTTTCGAGGCAAGTCTAGGGAAGCACATCCATGTAAAGAAATGTCAATTGTCACCATTGTGCCATCGCTTGTCAAGTCACATCACCAATCCATAATCAGTAGTTTGTAGTTTGTTCATCGCCATGATGTGCATGCTTGGGTCTTGGAGGCCATTTTTTGTGCAGGATGAAGCTGGACGAGGTTCGCATCTACAGCAACTCCAGCACGCCGCCGCCACCGAGCCCCCCCCCTCCCTCACCCTATTTTCCTAGCACACGATTTGTGTGCCCGTTTGCATGCGGCACAGCCACAGGGGCGGTGTACTGGAGCCTCGCACTGGCGAAGGGCAGCTACGGCGCCGTGGACATCGGCGAGGATGCGCTGGATGCGCTGTTTACTGCGAGCACGGCCGGCATCGTGAAGCGGCTCTGCTCGTCGTGCGCCACTTCTCACAGGTAGCTCGCATTCAAGCTGCTCTTGCAATTATTGAAGTGGAACCAACTGAAAGTCGGCGTTGGACGCACTCCTCTCATCAGGGGGCGGTCAATTCTCTTTTACATATTTGCGTGTTTCGTACCGCGTCATAGTAGTCTCGGGAAATATTCCGAGCCGGTTCGCACACTGCAGACATATTGTTGACTTAGACCACCCATCATTCGCTGCTTCATGCTCGTTGGTTCTGGAACAAGTTATAATTATAAGCTTAACCCTATCATGCTTTCCAATTAGTCCCCTTGGCTGGTGCAAAGCCGACGGTGCGACATCCATACTCACATTTATGCGTGCAGCGCGTCGAGAACATCGCTCCTCGTTGAGAAAAGTAGCCCCTTTCGACAAAGCAAGCCGGTGGACAGAAGGAGGGGTCGCGAAAGGCCTCTCAGAACTCGGGGCTTCAGAAACCCTGAGACTGTCACAGTAACTGGTAATGGTTAAACCATGCGTGATCCTACAATGTTCACGTTCTAGGCGCATCCCTCTCCCGCACCGCTGCAATGTGACGACGCCGTTGCCCATCGTTGAAACTGCCCACCTGCTGCACGGAATGTGCTCGCTGGTTTGCATGGTTGAAGGAGGGGATGGGAGGTTGAGTCAAAGCATGATTTAATCGATGTCTTCCCAACGGCATGGCGAGTCCCTTCGCCGGAATTTCCTAGCCGGTTCCGTCCCTGGACGAACCATGACGTGACACTTGGCGCTTATGTGGTGCATCTCCCCCACAGCCTAGCACATTACGCTGAGATGCGCCCGCCTCGTGCGCGCGCAGGGAGATCTACTACAAGCGGCTGCCTCGCCGTGCGCCCATCTCGTGGCACGGCTACCTTGCCAGCAACTGGTCCTCCACGGCGAACATCCTGAACGTGGACTTCGAGTTGTACAGCACTCACGCGGATGCTCTCGCGGGCGCCAACCGCTGGACCTACTGCAACTACTACAGCGCTCAAGGTGTCGGCTTTCCGGGCGAGTGTGGTGCGGCCGGGGCCGTCACTGGCCAGTGGAACACCTGGGCGCCCGCAGCTGGTGGCGGCGCTGGCCAGGATGACGTGGCCTTCTATGTTCAGATTGACTGCCCCTGCGCGATAAGCACGTGTGCGTGCAAGACGTGCACCTCCATTCGATTCGGTGACGTGGACCCGGCGTGCATGGAGTACACTCAGAGCTACTGCGCCACGTACTCCGGGAGTGACGCCGGCTGCTCAAACTTCACAGGCCGCGTTCAGGTGAGTGCGGCCGTTGTTGACAGCAACAAAAGCCCGTTCACGATCTCGCTCGCCCTCTTCGTGGTCATGCTGCCTTCCTATAAATCCAGGTTAAGGGAAATCATCGCTAGCTGCACCCACATGCCGAGCCGTTGGCAGGAGAACCTAGCTTCTTGACCCGTCGCGGCTACGAAAGGACGGCGCAAAAAACCGAGCATGGGGCTCATGTAATGTGCGTCAGCGTGTGCACCTCTGCAAGAACCACGCATGCGGCCCTGTGACGACGTCGCATGAGGCTGTGGCTGAGTGCCTTAGCGGCGCCGTCACGCGGTGTGCGGCGCAGAGGACGATGACTGTAGGCACCGCCGGCGGGGTGCTGAACACGGACACCCCCGAGCTGCTGCGAGGCCGAAAAGTCGTCGTGACGATCCCGCCCAATGCAGTCTCTACCATGACGTCACTCACAATACGCGAGCTGCGGGCCGATGAGGTGGCGGCCGCATCGCAGCACCTGATGACCAGCCGGTGGTACCGTGCCGTGCTTAGCGACTACATCAGCCTTGTGCCGCATGGCTCCATGTTTGCCGGTGCGCGCTCGCGTCGATGCTCCGCCTTGAGCTGGCCATGAAATCACGTTAGCGACACATGTGACAGTAATGCCGCATGAATTCACCTGCTTGTTGCACCATCCAATCAGACAATTATTCACATCGACATGGAAGGTCCAATCCGGCCCGGCACCGTGGTTCAAAGATCGATACTCGCAGCACGCGGACAATCAGCCTGGTTGTGTTTCGATATTGATTGCACAGATCCACTTTTCCTCAGCTTTGTTCGAGGTGTCAGTGCTAAGATTGTGAAGATAGCTCTCAGTGAACTTTCTGAAACAATTCGAGGCGCAGATCTTGTTGCTCATAGCTCAACCAAACACGCCCAATTCAAAGCCATTTTCAGTGCCACACAAAAAGTCAGACACTCCAATCTAACTCTATGACTCCGATCCCTCTCTGGCGAATTCTATCGATTATTGCAGTGTCAGCTGCACAGGTTTCCCAAAGATAAACCCAAACAGGCAACATCCTGCACAGCGTGTTCACAGCTAACTGAGATTCTTACCATTTTGCCAAACCCGGCACTTCTTGTACTGCCCCGCTTTTCCCCAGTTCATCGCCTCGTTTAAGCTCTCTGAGTAGACGCCGTCCGATGCATCAGAAGCCCGAGGAGCACCATTGGCGGAGCAGATTTGTAGCAATAACCAAGCATGATAAATAAGTAAAAAATCTCAATGCATTTTAATGGCTGAGAAAACAATAGAGTTTCAATAATCCCACGAACACATCGTACATCCATGCAGGGTGTAGTCCCTATACAGTACCTTTCAATACACTCTATACATCCATGCAGGGTGTAGTCCCTATACCTCTCTCATTACTCTCTGTACATCCATGCAGGGTGTAGTCCCTATACCTCTCAATACACTCCATACATCCATGCAGGGTGCAGTCCCAATACCTCTCATTAATCTCTGTACAATTCATCCATGCAGGGTGAAGTAGTTCCTATACCTCGCATTACTCGCTGTACATCCATGCAGGGTGTAGTAGTCCCTATACCTCTCATTACTCTCTCCACATCTGAACCCTTGCCTGCTGCCAGCCTGTCTCCGGCATCCACCTTTACCCGCCTCCCCTGGGCAGAGAATGGCCGGTGCGAGTCCCTGAGGGTACGATATGGGTGCATGCATGCCACCTTGCGGGGGAGGGGGGGGATGACTCCACGCAGTGCCTGTGACCGTGGATATACCGTACTTTGCCAATGCCTCCTCGGTCGTCGTTGTGCGCACGGACAACACCACGAGCACCATGGACAGAAATTTTGGAGACCGTCACGTGTTCCACCCTATATTATTCTCCCCCCTCCCCCCTCCCCCCCAAGTCCCCCACCAAGCCCGCCACCACCACCCCCTACCTCCACGTAGCCCACCTCCACCATGCCCGCCACCAATCACGGGAACTCCGACCACAGCCGGGGTTCCACCGCCACCCGCCCTCTCCTCCGTCTTCACCTCTGCCATCGCCACCTCCTCCACCCTCCCCTCCACCATCGCCGCCGCCTCCCCCTTCCCCACCATCGCCTCCTCATCGCCTCCCTCCCACCGCCTCCCCACCCGTCTCCGCCGCCCCCTCCCAGCCCGTCCCTCAGCGGTTGCCACAGGCACCGCAAGCGTGGCTAACCTCCTTCAGCGTCCTCGCAGTCGTGGCGCTCAGAACTCCCCCTCCGCCTCCCCCTTGCCCGCCGCCCTCTCCACCTCCCACCATCCCCTCCTCCCCCACCTTCGCCGCCACCTCCTCCATCCCCCCCCCACCCCCTCCCCCCCCTCCCCTCCCCCCTCCTCCACCTCCACCAACAATGAACCTCGATGATCTAACTGCAGTTATCTATCACAGCGGAAACGACAGCAGCACTTGCCTTCCTCTACCAGGCACAGCTCCAAATATCTCCTCCATATATATCACCACGACATCTGGCCCCAATCCGGACAGCACAAGCCGCACGTGGCTGCTCGCGCCCGGGAACCTCACCACGGGCATGTGCGATCTGAGCATCGGAGAGTGGTTGCTGCACGCCTACGTGTCATTCTCGCACGGTTCATACGTTCAGCGCTATAACGCATCCATCGTGTGTACTCTGGCCCTCTCCCACCTCCCCCTCCGCCTCCCTGTTCGCCTCCTCCACCACCTCCACCTCCACACGCCGCCGCCGCCACCGCCTCCCTGCCCCCGCCGCCACCTTTCTCCCCTCCGCGCCAGCCCTCCCCTCCTCCACCTTCGCCACCCCCCCGCCCTCTCCGCCGCCCCCAGGACTCCTCAGGGTGAAAGCGGTGAGCTCCTCGGTGTCGTTTGCAGACCTCGGTCTGGACGACTTCAACTCCACTTCCTTTGAGACATCCTTCCGCTCAAGCTTTCTCGACCAGATCGCCGCTGCTGCCGGAGTGCCCACTGCGGATGTGGACGTCTCTAGCATCACCAGCGGCGTAGTCATCCCTTCACCCCCTCCCCTCCTTCTCCCCCACCCCCTGCTCCCCTCCCCTCGCTTCCTCCTCCACCTCCCCCCCATTACCCCCACCTCCGTCACCCTCTCCACCGCCTTCCCCACCTTCCTCCGCCTTGCCCTCCATCGCCGCCTTCTCCTCCGCCGGCACCCTTTTTACCACCAACTCCCCCTCTCCTCCCCCCTCTCCCTCGCCTCCACCCTCTCCACCTTCCCCACCGCCTTCCCCGTCTCCACCCCCATCTGCATTGCTGCCTCCGCCTCCGTCTCTTCCATCTTCTCCCTCACCACCTCTGCCTTCAGGTAACAAGCCATGTAACAGCCCTATTTGTGTACTTCATTCGGCAGCACATTGTCACCCGGGTATGATTATACTCGTCGACAGTGGTGTGTCCTCGAAGAGGCGGTGAAAGAAATCTGACCTCGGCGCGTGGCACTCCGATGACACCAGGGTGTGCGATGGAATGCAGGCGTTGCAACGCGGCGGCTGCAACAGGCAGCGGAGTTGAGTGTCTTGCAGCGGCCCAAGCTTTTGCCGGGTCCCAACCCGCGCCGCCGCCATCTCATTTTGACACCCAATGCATCCTCTGACCCGCCGCCCCCCTCGCCGCCACCACTTTCCTCACCGCCACCAGCGTCCCCTCAGCCACCTGCTGCTACTGGAGTCACCGTGGGCTCGACCGTTTACTTTCCACCCGACACGGCCACCAGCACCCCCTCTGCCTTCTCCTACTCCATCACCTACGATGCGTACTCAGTCTTCACCAGATTTAAGACCTCCTACGGCGCCATTTCCACGTGTGCACTTGCGCTCTTGCTACCCTCATCACTGACATCAATGCATTTCAAATATGTGTTTCAAACCCTAACTCCCTAAGCATGGTAACACTTCATCCAGAGTCACCATGGCTAGCCCTGGGCTTGCATCGACCGCACTAGGGGGCAGGACGTGCACCAACCCTCGGATTGCACTGGGAGAAAGGGCAGGAGATGCACCAGCGCTCGGATCACACGATGCTGGGGGGAAGGGCAGGAGATGCACTAGCCCTCGGATCGGGGTTGCTCTCTCGCCGCAGGCCCCTGCTCATGGCAGTACTCGCAGAACGCGGGGCTCTCAGCATGTCAGAAACCCTAACCCTGGTCTCTGATAACACTTCGTCATGTCCCCGTCAGCGTTTCTTAGCAGCCGCTGAAGATTACTGCAGAACTGCAAGACCTTGTCTGTGGCGACACATCGGAGGGCGGTTGTTCTCAGCAATATCTTGCATGTTGGCAGACACAACATTGGTTCCACTGTGTGGAGGCAGCCAGGATTGGGCGCATTTGCTGTTTCGGGCATGTGGTTGACCAATGAGAATGCAGCGTGCGCATGCTTATTAATACAAAGTGGCAAAAGGTTTCCGGCGTGCTAAGTGACACTGGTTGCTCGCCCTTGAGGTCAGGTTTTAGAGGATGTAAAACTAAGGGAGAAGTGAGCGGCGCTGCGTCGAGGGTGGCTCTGCAGCGGCGACGTGTTCATGACCGAAGTTGATCGCATGTACTCACCACCCCCTCCTCCGAGCCCACCCCCATCTCCACCTCCGAGCCCCCTCCCCCCAGTCCACCCCCCAGTCCGCCACCTCGAACCTCCTCCTCCCCCCTCCCATCTCCTAACCCCCCACCCACCTTGCCCTCCACCGTAGCCCACCCCCTCCTCCACCCTCCCACCCTTTCCACCACCTACCCCATGCCATCTGTTCGGACATCCCGTATACGGTGGTTCTGTATTAGAACCATGCTCCCCTCCGCCGCCCGTCTCCACCTCCCCCCATCCGCCCCCACCTCCCCCCCAAGCCCACCTCCTCCAGCCCCCCACCAGGCCCACCCCCACCATCTCTCCACCCCCTCCGAATCCTCCACCCCTCCCTCCCCCCACCCCCACCTCCCTCCACATCCCCCATCACCTGTCACCTCCGCCACCAAGCCACCCCCCCCGTCACCCCCCACCATCCCCCCACCGCCGAATCCCCCACCCCGTCCCACCACCACCCCCCGCCACCCGCCACCTCCATCCCCGCCCCCGGCTTCGCCACCCCCGCTGCTCCATCTCCCTCCCCCCAGTCCTTCCATCTCCCCACCCCTCCTCTTCTGTCCCTCAAAGCCCCCCGCCGGCCGGCGTCATCGCCGTTGCATCCGTCATCGCATTCTCAAGCCTGGACATTGCCATGTTCGACGATCCAGTCTTCGATGCCACCTTCACGTCGAACTTCCAGACTGCCATGGCCGCCTCTTCAGGCATCAGCACGGACGACATCGCGATTATAAGCAAGTACCAGGGCAGCGTCTCCATCAACTCTCAGGTGACTCACTGCTCCCTGTATCAAAATCTGGTATCGCGATGCGCATGATGCTTGAAAAGGTATATGTGAAGCAAGATTGTTCTCAGAACTTTCACGCATATATATATATGCATCGTCGGATCCTGCTCATGCTCCACTCGGTACTACGGAACGTTTGAAACTAAAACAGTGCAACGAAGTGAATCTGCTGCTTTATCAAATCGATCGATCATCCCCAAACCCTTGATGGCGAAAACACGGGAGCACTGTCCGATGAAATCCAAAGCGTTACGCATTCGGGTTGACCAGGGCACGGTATCCACGGGTGTGTGCAGGTCCTCTTCTCATGGGATGATATCAGCACCGCCACGTCGTTCCAGACCACCCTCGCCAGCTCAGTAGCAACAATCTTCGTGACAAGGTCAGGGCGCGCACCCCACTTGCCATGATCATTCTATCTGACTATGCATGCCCATCTCCGTAAAACCGCGTTCCATAATTATACCTGATTCCGTTTCGATGATATGTAATTTGCTGAGAGCGCAGTGCAAAGTGCAAAAGGAAAATTGCACTTTCAAATTGCTTACTCCTCCCAAGACCTTTCATGGCCACTCGCTCATGTCCGTGCGGTGGGGGTTGGCGGAGGTGCAGTGATGAAGACTCTTCAGTGCGGACTTCTGGTCACAGTGCGGCTCTACGGAGGCTATCCTCCGGCGTGACCAAGATTGCTGCCTCCCCGCCCCCGCCATCCCCTCTGCCCCACCCCCTCCCCCCGACCCCACCCCCTTCGGCATCATTCATGTCGAGAGTACCATCGACTTCTCGCCGCGCGACCCCGCCACCTTTGCAGATGAAGCGCAGCGCGACGCCTTCCTCGAAGAATACGTCAGGACAATCGCAGCGGCTGCCGGAGTGGACCCGGAGTTTGTCAACATCACTCTTGTCATCCCGATTTACGCCACCCAGCCTCAACTTCCGCCTCCTCCGCCACTCATGCCGCCTCCATCTCGGAACTCGTCCATCGGGGCAGTCTACAGCACGCCCGACGAAGACCTTTGGACTAGCTATCCTTCAAACCACTCACTTCCTCCCCTTACTCCTCCTCCTCCTCAAAACGGTTCTTCTGGGTTTGCTCTCGCCTCCCAAAATGACACCTCTGCCTTCAACATTTCGACGCACCTGCCGCCTTCCCCACCGCCCAACCCTCACTTCCCTCCCGGTGGGGCTCCCCCGCCGAATCCACCCCAGCTTCCACTTTGGCCGCCGCCTTATCCGTTGCAAGCCTCGCCGCCACCACCCCCCGCCCCCGCCGCCGCCGCAGATTATTGGGCTGTCGGTGATAGCCACGGTGGAGTTTGCATGGACGGACATGCTCGAGGCCGACACGTTCCAGGTCAGAAGTCAAGCCCCTCCCCAAAAGTCAAGAGACTGGGTAAGTGACTGCGGAGTATTTGTTGACAGTACAGCTGGCGCCTATCAGAATGAGATGAACAACGAGGGATGGGATCTAGCTTCCACGAAGTTGAAGTTAGATTGGTTGTAGGGCCGGCATACCGCAAAATTCCCATTCTCGCATCACGACGGCACACCTGGAAATTTTTCGGCTAGAGGAAAGTTTCTCTCAGAAAAAGGGGACAAAACGTCGCATCCGATGGCGTCCCCCATTTACCATCAGTGGCCTTCAAACAAGTGACGGCATATCTGACTTGCCATCTGAGTCAGTCATCATGGACAGCCATGATTGTGCACCAATCAATCGCTACTGGAGTCTCTTGTGTGTCATCCCCCGCCTTCCCACACCTCGGTCCTAAGTCGTCGTGGTTTCTGCTCAGGTGTCCTTGGTGAACCACACCGATGCTGTCTTCGACTCCGCCAATAACATCTATTGGGCCACATTCGAGCCTCCGCTGGTGACCGAGGCGGAGGTGGTGCCGCTGCCAGTGTCCCCACCGCCACCATCCCCTCCCCCGTGCCCCCCGAGCCCTCCCGCGCCCTCCCTTCCTCCGGGCGGCATCGTGCTGGTGGATGCCGTCATGGCCTTCCCGGGAGTGAACCTCACCGCGCTCCTGGCGAATAGCACCCTTGCAGCTGCCCTCGAAGACCACCTCATGGCGGTCTTTAGCCGCGCGGCCGGGGTTCCGTCGTCACAGGTCTCCATCTCGTTCAACACCACTGCGCCCGAAGGTATCAGCGTTACAGACACAGGTGACTACACTACGCGCATCAAACTCAGCATCTCGCTTCTGCCTGCTGTTGCCAGCTCCAAGCCGGCTCGAGATTTCTGATTCTGAATGCTGGATCCAGCCCGGCTTCGTCTTGAACCATTGCAACCTGCTCGCGAGCCCCATCGTGGCGAGCGCTATCTTGCTGGAACCGGACTCTCCAATGCCACATCATTTGCAGGGGCAGCCCCACAGGCCGTGCAGCGTTGACTACCACGTTTCTATATCCCGGCAGATGAGAATCGGAACATCTCTTTAGACCCCTTTGCACAAGTGAAGCCGTCGCCTTTTTTCTGTATGATATGGCAGACGCCTGCTCAATCGCTAAGTCAGTTGCCACTGTGATTAACTTTGCCTGCTGGTGGGCACCTGCTCCATCCCCCTATTTGCAGGTGACGACGAGATCCAAGCTGCCCGCCACAATGTTACGTGGTACGCGATCGCGCTGGTCACCTTCGACTGGGATGACCTCGACAAGGCGGAGGCATTTGAGGAGCTTCTGGAGGGTAGCGATGAGCACATCGACGGGAATGCATCCGCCGCAGTGAATGCCACGGGCGCAGTGGCGCACAACCGCTCCTCCGCGGACAACCTCTCCTCGGCGGCAGATACCAGCAGCACCTCCTCCGTGTTCGCGGACGACCTCTTCTGGGTCACCCTCGCCCTCGAACCCCCGGAAGTGCTCGGTGCCACCACCACCCCCATTCAAATCCCCCCCGCCCTCGCCCCCTCCCCACACCCCGACGTCGCCCCACCTTGCCCCCACCGTTCCCCCTTCTCCCCCTCCCCCTCCCCCCCTCCCCCGCCTCCGAGCCCGCCCCCGGTGGGTGTCATCAGAGTTGAAAGCGTGATCGGGTTCTCGGACCTGGAGTACTACCGCTTCCAGAGTGCCTCCTTCGGGAGCACCTTCCGGGCGGAGTTCACCGCGGCCATGATCGCCGGCGCCGGGGTCGCCGGGTCCGGGTGTGAGGTGACGCACATCACGCAGGGGCTGACGCGCATCACCTCCACCACCTTCCTGCCCTGGGACTTCCCCGCGGAGGCGGCGGTGTTTGCGGAGCGCGTGCGCCGCAACGTCCGCACGGTGTTCGCCGGATCCTTCTGGGAGGAGTTCGGCATGCCCGTCACCTTCCAGGTGGGCGATGTGCAGGCCCTCGGGGCGGCACTCATCCCCCCCCCGCCCCCTTCGCCCCCTCCTGGGGGTGTTCATGTGGTCGAGACCCGGATCCGCTTCCCGCTACTCGACGTGGCTGCGTTGGACTCGCCAGGTTCGCAAGCAGATTTCGAGGCAACCTTTGCCGCCGCCATGGCCGCCGCCGCTGCGGTGCCGGCCAAGGCGGTGACGGTGAGCGGGATCAGTGCCGGCAGTACAATAGTTATGAGTGGCGTAACATTCGAGTGGACGCACCAGGCGGAGGCTATGACATTTACTCGCACCGTCGAAGGGAACCCTGGGGCAATTTTCCAAGGGGTGTACTGGGAACCATTCGGCACCCCCCTGACCCTCTCCTCGTCCACCTCCGCCTATGAGCGCACCACACCGGCTGCGCCACCCCCGCCGCAGCCTCTTCCCCCGCCGCACTCACCACCAATGCAGCTCATGCCCCCGAGTCCGTCGCCACCCGGCCGAATCCTGGACAGCGCTTTTGGCGGCGGCGGCGGCATCCTCCCCGGCGTCGGTGGCGGAGTTGGCGAGGATGGTGATCTTTCAGTGATTGCCCGTCAGCCCCCACAGTTCTTGGACGGGTCGCCGGCGGTGGGCACGGTAGGCGGAGAGACCTTCCAGCTGAGTGTTGAGATGGACACCCCAGCGATCGTGTATTATGTCGTGGAGGCAGCTGACCGGGCTGCTTCTGCGGTGGTGGCGTATGTTGTGGCTGCGGAGCACCGCCTGGAGCTGCCAGGGTGGCTGGGCGATGCAAGCGGGGGGGGGAATAGCAGCGCCGCCGCCCTCGTGGCGGCCTTTCAGGAGAGCCTTGCCGCGGTGTGCGGAGTGCGCGCGGCGAATGTAACTGTGGCTCTTGGCGGTGGCAGCGCACCAGCAGGACATGCGGACTCGAATGCATCCGCCGCCCCCTCCGGGCATGCGGGGGTTCAAGCCGCCTCCGACGATGCGACTGGTGCGACTACGGCGACTTCCTGGTTTGTGTCGATGGAGTCGCGTGTCAGGGTCGATGACGGGACTGCGGTGGCGGCAGAGGAGGCTGGGATGCTATTGGCGGAGGCGAGTGCGAGCGGGGCGCTGCTGCGGGAGGTGAGGGCGCGGGTGACCGGGGCGGACGAGGTGCACAACGTGAGTCTGGTTGAGTGGCGCGTTACTGGCACCGCCCGGGAGGACGTGCTCATGGCCGCGGGGAGCGCCGCCACAAGCAATGGTATGTGGCATGGCACACAGAGCATCCAGGGGCACCCCTTAGCTGCTAGCCTGCACGACGCGCCCTTCGGCTGCGGGGCAGATGCCATTGCGGAATCCCTCGCTCGTTTCAAGGTCTCAGAGGCACAGCCGTACAGCCAGCATCAAAGCCGGACACCGTGTTCACCGCGCACACCCACACACCCTCTCGAGGGGTAGAGGTGGTTCCGAGCGTGGGCTTGGTGGTGAAGAGATGGCACGAATGGGTCGAGGGGTAGAGGTGAGCCGGCTTCAGAGACACAACACCAGCAGGGCAGTTGCAGAGGGGCTCAGGTGGCCCAGTGAGGCTCAGGGAGCAGAGGGGTGATCCTGCGCGTAGACTTGGCAGTGGAGAGATGGCTCGCGCAGCTCGGGGGGCAGGGATGAGCCGGCTTTAGGCACAAGGCAGCAGCACGCAGAGTGAAGACTTACGGCTTATGGTGAATACGGTTACGGTGTTGAGAAATCACCGTATCACATATATACAGCGTATATACGGCGTAAAATACGGTATACGGCGTAACGTATGCGTATATACGGCACAAAATACGAGTTCCTCGACAGTGAACTACGGCGTATTTACGTCGTATTTACGTCGTAAGTCTCCACTCTGGCAGCGCGCCGGCGGTGCAGTTGCAGATGGGCTCAAGTGGCTCAGTGAGGGTTAGGGGTTAGTTAGGGGGTCCTGTTCTTCACTGGCGAGCTCCGGAGAATCCGGACAAGTGTCCCGAAGTGTGTGCGGAATCCTTTATTGATCCCCGATGTGGGTACATTTAGTGCAGCTTCTATGACTACGTGGTGCCAACATAATCGCTCCAAGGATAAGCCACACACAACGCGAATAAATATATACAACGTATGCATACACAACATATGCAACGTTGTGTACATGATTGTATAGGGATTGGTTCACAGTGGGCACAAACCTTTCATTTAGATGGGGCAGAGGCAAATGACTTTTTGTGTTGCTTGAGCGTAAACGATTTAGAAAATTCCAGGTTGGGGGTCGACATTTGAAACTGCAATTGTACAAGTGAAAATGTAAAACTGATATGTTTTATGTGTATAGAACTGATGGACCGTTTGCATCTGGTGCTGCGATGCAGGGTCTGCTCTGATCGCTGGGAACATCTCTTACCACTATGGGGAAGAGGTAGTGGTGGTGCTTGGGCTGCAATCCGAGACGCCGTACAGTGTGTACGTGCTGGCTGTAGAGCCCAGCACGGCCGCACTCCAGGCAACCGGTGCTCCCCTTCTCAGGTCCTCCGTTGCTGCTCTGGAGCTGCGCACGGCGGACATCACCCCGCCGAGCTTCGCCTCGGGCGGGTACCCTCGCATCACGGGCATCCGCGCAGACCGCGTCGCATTCGGTACGCTTGCCCCCCCTTGTAGATGCTCCGCACTCCACCTGCCCGCCTGCAACCTTCCAGTGTCAAAAATCATATCGCGGGATGGTGGGGGGTTCATCGTCTACTAGATGCTGCAGTGATGCCAAGTCCATTGGGCGCGTGGGGCTGCTGTCATGGCGCTGCGTGGCCTTCCCCGCTGCTGCGACGTGAAACTATGCGGTGATAAGCTGATGACCGATCACGGGTTCTTTTTGTGGAGTGCATGGCTCGAAAGCATCCCATGAGCCGTTTGCATCGGATGGTCGACGTGATGCGAACGTGCGGGGAGAGGGCAATTGTGCGCAGTGGTGGCGCTGACGGAGCCTGGCCGCGTGTACTACAACGTGAAGGAGACGCCGAGCGCGCTGCACGTCATGCTCGGTGTGACCCCCGCTGCTGCCGTCGCCAGTGTGGTCAAGGTTCCGGCGGCGTTCGAAGCCGTGACCGTGGAGGTTGCCGGGCTGAACTCCGAGTCCCAGTACACCATTCATCTACTGGCGGAGGACTCAGCGACGCCGCCCAATTGGCAGGCGGAGCCCAGTCAACTTCAGGCCACCACCCTGGACATCACCCCGCCTTCCATCCAGCTGCATGGGGCGGCATCGTTGCGGGTAACTCCCAACAAGATGCTGCAACGATATCGCGGTTGAAGTAGATTATTGCACAGGGCATGGGTAGCTTGTTCACCGTTGAAAATGTGTCCCAGCCCTCCAATTCAGTCCTTTGGATATGCAAAGGTGGTGCGACGAGTATTGCTTGTGTGTGTGAGCATCTTCATGGCTATCGGTTCGCTGAGAGATGTGTCCTTTGGCAAGACTGTGTTTACAACATAGCTCTTGTTTTCCACAGGATGACACAAAAGGGTTACCACAGCAGGCGTTTGTGGGGCTTTTTGCGGCGCTTTATGGTGGAGAGGCCCGGTCTGTATGATAGACGAGGTCCGGGTTGCTGGATCTCGCGCGTCAGGCGTAAGCTGGGGGACTTACGTGACGGTGTCATTGTGCCAGGTCCGAATGGGTGGGAGTTCGGGCCATCATAGCTGACCGGGAATACGTCTCGCCATAGGGTTGTGGCATCTCGCTGTTAACGGGGACGGCCACTTGGGTGCTTTGGATGATGGGATTGTGGCTGTCCCTGTGGTACCCTTCTGACGGGTACTGCCTCTTTGAGGGCGTCGGGGATTCGTCTGCGGCTGGCTCTATTTATGTCCAGTGCCTTGGGGCTTTTTCACCTGCCGGGGGACTGGTGGTTGACAGCCACGTTATGGGGTGCTGGCATCTCGTTGTTAACGGGGACGGCCACTGGAATGATTTGGATGATGGGATTGTGGCTGTCCCTGTGGTACCCTTCTGACGGGTACGGCCTCTTTGAGGGCGTCGGGGATTCGTCTGCGGCTGGCTCTATTTATGTCCAGTGCCTTGGGGCTTTTTCACCTGCCGGGGGACTGGTGATCGACACCCACTTTATGGGGTACTGGCATCTCGTTGTTAACGGGGACGGCCACTGGAATGATTTGGATGATGGGATTGTGGCTGTCCCTGCGGTACCCTTCTGACGGGTACTGCCTCTTTGAGTGCCGGGGATTCGTCTACGGCTCGCTTTTTGGGAGTGTCTTGGATTCGTCTGACGCTAGCTCTTTCTCCGTGTACAGTGCTCATGGTTATTACACATGCCGGGGGACTTGTGTTCTTTGACCTTGATATGAGTACTGGCGGATTGCTGTGAACGGGGACGGCCGCCGGGTGGAAGTGGGTTTTGGGAGGCGGTTATCCCTGTGGTGCCATTCTGGCGGGCACTGCCTCTTGGAGAGCTCGGTAAATTCGTCTGCCTTTGCTGCAAGGAGAGGCAGAAGGTGGTGATGTACACCTTCTGTGGGGAGCACTTAGGTGCCCGCATGTTTCCTTTTTTTGACATGGGGTGTCCATGCTGTGTGGTGTGACTGCATTCATGACATAACCATGGACCAACAGGTCCCATCCATCGACCGGGAGCCACTGGGGGGCATGCCAGCAGGGTCCGCTTACTCCGTAACCCAGAGACCAACAGTTGTTTAGCGACGATCGGTCACATCGTATCATCTTTCCATGCTGCTTTGCATTTGGGTTGGGAATATGTATGCGTTTGTGGTATCTTGTCACGGCCCCGCCCTGCTCTTGATTTGCTTCTCACATCCACTGGGATGATGGTGGGCTGGCTTTTGTTGGCCGATCTCATGCCGTTCAGTGTGAGCATCTTCATCACCGCGGGCAACACGACGGGATGTGCACAGCCTCAGCATCACGCATATGCTGCCATGCAGAGCATATCATGCGGTGCTTTCGATACAAGTCATTTTTTGGCATTGCCACCGCATCGATAGTAGCTATCTGTCGGTACCTGCTTCTTCAAATTATATATTTATGCATGCGTGCCTATGCAGCGAGGTGGACCTTGGATGCGGAGGCTGCGCGAGCACAGTAGCTCACACAGCCTTTCCAGAGCCGTGCATTTAGCATTTAGTGTGGCATAAAAACGGATGGCGACGTTGTTTTTATGCCACACGCACGTGTCAGCACTGACGGAACAGTTTTGAGCATGATGCGTGACCATGTTCTCGTTGCATAGTGTGCCATTACAGTGGTCCCCTCTGACTCTGATTTCCAGAGGCCAAGAGCCTCTCCTTGAAGACGATGACGTCGATGTGATATGATTCTTCGCCATGCCGGGATTGATGTCTGGCTGGGAGATGTGCAGATCGAGCAGCAAAGCGTCTACGACGACCTCGGAGCTTCCGCCTACGACACCTTCGACGGGGACATCTCCCACATGGTTCGTGCGGCAGGGGATGTGGACATGGCCACCCTCGGACGATACGAGATCACATACACCGTCGCAGATGCTGCCGGCAATGTCGCAACTGCCACGCGCGAGATCGTCGTCGTGACCGCTCTGCCCCCCAGCCCATACATGCCGGCGCAGCCCTTGACCCCCCCTCCTGTGCCCGGCCACCCCATCTCCTCCGACACCCAAGCAACCTCCCGCCCTGCCTATGCCTCCAGCGCCCTCAACCCCACCCTCGCCCAACCCAAGTCCGCCCCCACTCTACCTCACGGTGGTCTTCGAGATTGGGGTCAGGAGTCCCGGGGAACTGCTTGCAGGGGCCGTTATCGCCGCAACTGCTGCACATTTGGCAGAGGCAGCGCGGGCGCCCCTCGTTGCAATGGACCACATCAGCGAAGATGCTTATTACCAGAGCCCCGCGGCACATCGAGTGCAGGCCACCTCATCCCTCCACGGCTTCGCCCTCTCGACCACAAGCAGCGCCACGTGGATCAATGCATCCTTCATGGACGCCTTCGCCTCAGCGGTTGGCGTGGTGTGCGCGGTCGCGCCCGATGCCGTGCACGTCCGGCGTAGCAGCGGCGTGGGGCTCAACGGGGCCCCTGGTAGAGGCGGCGACGGCGATATCCCCCCTTCTGCCCTTCCTCCACCCAATGGCCCAGCCGCACCTTACCTCCTTCCAGTTGATGATGCCACCAGTTCCAACGGTAGCCACTCCGGTGCCATCCTCACCGACAGCCCCGCCAGCAACAGCAGTCTACCGGGAGGCAATAATACCGGCACTATCGCCCACGTAGAGTACATTGTGGACGCGTACAGCGAAGCGAACGCGGAGGCTGTGGCGGCCTGCCTCGTGCGCACGTCCGAGACCGGGGCACTGGCTCAAGAGCTCGGGGAAGGCCTGGGGGTGCTGCAGGGCGATGTTGTAGTAGACGCGATGACGACAGAGGCCGAGGCAGAGGCTGCCGTGCGGTTTGCGCTGCAGCTGAACGCCCTGGTGGAGCTGGCCGAGGATGACCCAGCCGCGGCTGTTGCTCGGGCCACCACTGTCCTCCAGGTATAAAATCACTTCCCCCGCCACACCGCACGCTCAGTGGGGAGCGACACTGTCGTACAGACACACAAGCACTTCCCCTGGCACACCGCACAGCGGCGCACAACACCCTTGGTAGGACGCAACCGATGCCGGAGGGTATAGCGGCTGCAAGTGATGTGAATTGCTAGATGCATGCGCGAGGTGGCAATGGCTGCAAGACGACGATGTGACACCATCGCGTGAGCCTTGGTGCCGCGCGTCAGACATGTGTGACCGCGTGTGGGCCCATCGGGCGCAGGGAGAGGCTTTTGCTGCAGAGCTTGCTGCACAGGCGGGTGCCACACTCTACTCCGTCGATGTCTCACTTGGACAGCTACGTGCGCCAATCGTACCTCCGCGCCCCCCACCCCCTCCCCTCTTCCCCCCCGCTGCACCCCTGGAGTTGCTGCGCGTCACCGCCCGAGTGGACATGGGCCACCCCACCTGGAGCGGCGCCGTTCCGCCGCCTACAACCTCTGGAGACTCGTCACTCGGCTCAGCATTCCAGACTGCGCTGCTGCAAGATATCGCCGAGGCCGCCAGCCCGAACAACCCTATCGCGATCATTGAGTGGGTGTCCACAGATTTCCGGGTTGAATCTGCCGTCCAGCTTCGCTCTGTTGCCACCTGGGCCGCCACGGAGAATGCCGCCTTCGCCGCTGCGGTTGCCGAGGTGTGTGGCGACAGCGTCAGTGCGGCAAACGTCTCCGTCACAGTAACCGAGGTCCCGGTGCCCATCACAACCTTGGCACCGTCCGTCACATCCGAGGATGCCCGTGGGCCGCCACTAGTATGGGATGACGATGACGTGGCGAGGTGGACCTCCGTGGAGTATGACGTGGCCGCCGCAGGGGCCGAGCAGGCGGCGCAGTGCGCTGACGCGCTGCGGGTAGGGGAGGCGAGCGGTTCACTTCTGTGGGAGGTGCAGCGGCACGGGCTCCCGGAAGTGCAGCATCTCGAAGTGACGGAGGGTGGAGGCGGGGCTCGGGCCTGGGGGGAGGTGGAGTTCATCCTTGGAGCCGTAGATGCGGCCGCGGTGTTGACGACGCTCAACGCCACATCTCCTTGGCTCCGCATCCTTGAAGCGGTTCCGGAGTCGGCAAGAGTGCCGCCTCTCCCATTTCCTCCTGGCGGCGAGGAGGGTGGCGGCTTGTGGTTGGTGGGACCCCGAGCAACGCAGGACGACGGGGGCGCCCAGAAGGAGCACTGGGTGATGTGGGTGGCCGGCTTCGGGGCAATGGCGGTGCTGGCCGGTGGGCTCGCGCTGCTTGTGCGGAGGTACCAGCTTAGGACCGACATGGCAAAGGGCGGCATGGCGGCGGCGGCGGCACATGCGGCGGAGCTGGAGGGGGATGGATGGAGCCCGGAGAGCGCGGCGCTCGGGGGCCGACTGCAGATGGCCCTCGATGCGAGGTCCCCAGGTGAATGGCACCTCGAGCGGGTGCTGAGTGAGCCGCAACCCGCCGGCGGGGACGGCAATGTCATGGTGTGCGTGGTACAGGCCTACAGCCGTCTTATCAAGGCAACGGCCATCAAGGTCTGCTCACTGCTCCGACTTGCGAGGTCGGAGCTCTGCCTGCTGGCGATGTGTGATTGTAACGGACTCTCGTTAGATGGCTGTGTGGCGGGGCCAAAATTCGAGCTCCTGGAGGCCGAGCCGCTTCAGCTGTGAGCTGGTATTATGCCGCCTAGGAGGGCCAAGTGCGGGTTGTCATCCCCTACAGTACTGCTGTTAGCATTTGCACACCGTGCTGCTTTGACGCCACTGCAATGCTCCTTGCTGTTGCGACCGACTGCCAAACCAAGATCTCCCACATTTAATTACATGCCGCCCACCTGGCTGATCCCTGTGAGATGCGAGGTGTCCCGCGAAGGATCGCAAGCTTTGCTCACTCGCTCGAGCGTGAGGATGCTGCTTTTGAGTTGCGCTTTCTCGGCATGGAGACGATCCTCGTCAGTCTGGCAGGTGCTCCCTGCAGTGCGGCTGACTGGAGGGTTTGCCTGGGGGGTGCGGCAGGTGGTTGCGGCGGAAATCCGACGGAAGCTGAGCAAGGATCACCAGGTGAAGCACCAAATGCTTTGGCAGACTATAGCTACGTAGCCGGCCTGCAGGCCGTAGCTCGCTGGGAGCCGGTAGGCTGAGCACACACCATTCAGAGGTCAGGGCAGGCCGAGCACACGGCGGTGACGGCTCGCTGCAGGCAGAGCGCATACAGTAGACTGCGAGTCTGTGATAACCTGTAAGCCGCATCTTAGTGTCATCGAGTCATCACAGATCTGAAATTGCTATGGAGTGAAGGACTCCCCATCGATTCTTTGAGGGTGCTGCACGGAGTAAGCTCATTGGGTGGGGCGGCGGTGCCGAGAACGCAGTCGGCTTTGGGCCGGGAGGCGGCGGCGATGCAGCGCACTCGCAGCCAGCACGTGTGCGCGTGCCTCGGGGTGGGATTCAGCTCGGACCGGGCGCTCGGGTGGCTGATGACGGAGCTAGTGGAGGGGCAGACGCTGGCGGCGGCGCTGGAGGCCGCGGGCGGGCGGCTGCCGGAGGACCGCGGTGCGCATCGCGGTGAACGTGCTGCGCGGGCTGGAGGCGGTGCACGCGCAGAGCCTCGTGCACCGCGACGTCAAGCCGGGCAACATCATGGTGCAGGGCGACAGCGAGGTGAGTGTCTCCGTGAAATGCCGCATTCGTTTGTGTCGGACACTCCACGACACCATGCGCATACATGGCGCATTCAAGACTGCGTCAGACCGCACATTATGCACAGCAACTTCCACCAGCTCTCTCCCTCTCTCTCTCTCTCTCTCTCTCTCTTGATCTGGGGGTGTGTGAAGGGACCATGCCTCTTCTCGGTGACCCATACAGTAGAACACTTTTCTTTTGGAGGTTCAGTTGTGACTGCGAGTGATCGATGGATCGTGCAAAGATTGCCATAAAGGATGAGCACGCACACACACACACACATATCGCAAGGATAAGCATACACACACACGCAGCCGGTCTTCTGCGGCTATGGGGTGCCAAAGGAGTCGGTCCAAGGATACGCGCACACACACGCAGCTGAATCCTTTGATCCCCAGCGTGGGTACATAGTGCAGCTGGTCTTCTGTGGCTACGGGGGGCAAAAGGAGTCGGTACAAGGATAAGCACACACCCACAGCTTCCTCGCAAGGCATTCAGTGCAAGGGCTTCAGTCCCATAGAATTGGCGCTGGGGGTAGAGGGTTGCACGCGCTAGTCGGTGGCGGGTGCGCAGGCTCGAGTGAGGGCATCCAGTTTATCATTCTCAGCCCCTTGGGACAGCACTTGGGGAATCCGGCCATGGCGTGGGTGGGCAAGCTCTCTTGAGACCAGGCTCTAGGGCGCGTGGAGGGCAGCGAGGTGGTCCCGAGCGTGGGCTTGGTGGTGGAGAGATGGCTCGAGTGGCTGGAGGGGTAGAGGTGAGCCGGCTTCAGAGACACAGCAGCAGTGTGCCGGCAGGGCAGTTGCAGAGGGCTCAGGTGTGAGGCTCAGGGAGCAGAGCGGTGATCCTGCGCGTAGGCTTGGTGGTGGAGAGATGGCTCGAGCAGCTCAGGGGGCAGAGGTGAACCAGCTCCAGAGACATGGCAGCGGCGCGCCGGCGGGGCAGTTGCAGAGGGGCTCAGGTGGCTCAGTAGGGCTTAGGGGTTCCCATTCTTCACTAGTGAGCTCCGGAGAATCCGGATACGTGTCCCGAAGTGTGTGCTGAATCCTTTGATCCGTGTTGAGGCTGCATAATGCAACCGATCCTTTGTGGTTATGTGATGCCAAAGGAGTCGGTCCAAGGATAAGCCACACCGCATGTGGGTACAAATCATAGTGCAGCCAATCTTCTGTGGCTACACGATCGATGGCAAACGAATCGATCCAAGGATAAGCCACACACCCATATAATTATATATATCTCTCTCCCATTCAGCCTGTTTATAGAATGGAGCTCTTGGCCAGCCCAATATCTAGGATGTTGGCGGTCTAAAATAAATTGATTGGCAAAAAACTGGATTAAGTCTCATATGCGTGCATGGGGGGGGGGGGGTGGAGCCGTGCCAGGTCAAGCTGATCGACTTCGGCATCGCGGTGCTGGACACGTCCACGGCGAGCTTCAGCGGCAGCACGCGCGAGGCCACCATCATGCTCTCCAAGACGTACCTGCACGCTCAAGCAGGCACCCCGCACTACATGCCCCTCGAGCAGTGGGAGGGCGACGCCGTGGACCAGCGCGCGGACATCTTCGCTCTCGGGGTCACCCTCTTCCAGGCCCTCACCGGCATCTTCCCCTTCGCCAATGGGAGCTCCGACTCTGCAGACATCCTCCAAGCACTCGGCGGGCGTACAGAGCTGCCGGATCCCCGGGCGGTGGCCCCACGCGGGGTGCACGTGTCGGACAGTGTGGGCAGGACGGTCGCCAAGGTCTGTTGCTGCTCCCGCTGTGCTACCGGCGCCCTTTCGAACTCAAATCGATTTTAAATCTTGCGTGTCACTCTTGTCAGACGTGTTCACATGCAACTGCATGGCAGCTGATGATGTCAGTTTCATGCCATGGCTGGGCATTGGTCTCAGTACTAGATTCATGATTGCTGCAAAAGTTCGTAATTAATTAATGTGAGCATCTAATTGGATATCTTGAATCTGGAGAGGAATTGCGTGATCAACATCGTAGTACTTTCTTATTGGAAATGTGCAAAGAGAACCTATTATCTGATAAACTAGCGACTAGTACACTAAGCAGAACGAAATGACTGCTTCATGAGATTGCAAATTGATTCCAACGTCGGCTTCCTCTCCGAGGATTTTCCAGGTTGCTCATCTCAGTTTGTATTCTTAGAATCTTGTCGCACTTGAGCTCATGGCTTATTGGATCTGCTGGACGAGGTGGCAGAACTCATGTTGCTGCGGCGGTGCTGGGACGCGCGCAGGCTCTCTTCAAGAGCAAGAGCAAGCGGTGGAGCTCGGCCGCCGCGATGCGCCGCGAGCTGCAGCGCTCTCTGCTGCTGGGCAACACGGACACCTTCCACGTGTTCCTGAGCTACCGCGTGCGCACGGAGGCCTGGTTCGTGGAGCTGCTGTACGAGGCCCTGCGCAAGCGCCGCGTGGAGGCGGGGCAGGGTACACATACCCAGGTGCCACTCTCATCAGCTCCACCATTGCGCTCAGATGTGCGCACCTCGGCGTAGAAGTCTTTTGTGACAATGCTGTGTCGACCAGCGGCTGGGTATTTCATTGGCCAACCTTTGGCCAGAGCGGGGAGTGCCTGTCCTTATGGATATCGCCGGTAACTCGCAGGAAGGCTTACACACAATTTCCGTGATGGAAACATTTGGGGGACTCCTATTAGTTTCTGCTGTGTCAGCTACAGTTTATTGTGGTGTGATTTTGTATTTGGCACAAACAGCTCATATGCTTCTTAACTGTGACAAGCCAAGTTTCAACTCTCTGCATCCCGTTTGCGTTGGAACCTCCAAAGTCTTGCATATGGCTGCAGAAGACTCAGCTCGGCTGATTTCTCTTTTTTCCCGCTCAGATTGTGGCTGGTCATACTTTGGTTTTTGTTAACTTAGCCAACATGCTGAAGCGTTTTTAAAGCTTTTAGTTTCAGTTTCAGATTAAAACCAAGCAAGAAGAAGCAGCTTGGTTTCCCCTCTGCTTTATTTCAATTTGCCTTGCCTGGGCTCGAGCACCAACATGGAATATTTCCATAACGGATCTGCGGTGCAAAGCTGGTCTCCTCGAACGCGTCCTCCCACACCCTGTCCATCAGCGCCAACCTCTCCACCCCCTCCCGTCGTGCCGCCTCCCCCCGATTCAGGGCCGGGCCCATGCCTCCTCTCACGCGCCCTCCGCCAGCCCAGCGCCACCCACCTCCGGCCGGACACTGCCCCACAGCCCGCCTGATGATCAGCCCTGCAACCCCTCGTGTAAGCGCGAAAGAAAGCAGCCGGATCCACTTCTCCTTCCAGCCCACAGCCCCGCCATGTGCCGCCTATTCATCCCCGTCCTCGTCTCCGTCGCCGTCCACCTGCTCTCCCCCTTCCGCGTTCTCCTCCGTGTACCGCCACTCCCTGAAGCGCCGCTGCGTCTTCCAAAGGAATCCATACGCCGCAGGCCCTAGCCCACCGTACACCTCCACCCCAAAGGGTATGAAGTGATGTGGGCGAACATCCCCGTACGTCGCCACCTTGCTCTCCTCTACCTTCTTCGCCGCCGCCCCGGGAGCCATCATGGCCGCTCCCAGGTGCGCGTCCGACATCGGCCGCGCCGTGGCCACATCAAACAGATCCAGCAATGTCACATCCGGGCAATGACTCCGTGAGTAGGTCAGGTAGCCCGCGAAGTTATTGTGCAACGCAGACGCCAACGGAAAAGCAGACTTGGCCACCTCGAACAGCACCCTCTGCAGTTTGTGGTGAATGAAAGGGCACCAGTTTCCTCCACCGGCCCCCGCTCCCCCCCGGCATGCCAATAAGTGTGTCCCGGTGGGATCCCGCTCTCCTCCACAATCGGGGCACTCCTCTACCTGCCCGAGGGGGAATGCTCCGCATGAAGAATGTGCCGTAGGGCCACCCGGTATTTTGCCGAACTGAGCTCCAAGGTTGGGCAACATGGAACACCCCTCAAGAAAGCCGGCCCGATGCTGTTGTAGGTCACCGAGAAAAGCTAGGGGAGCCGAGATGCCCCCACGAGCCCAGCCAGCCAAAGCCAATCCGCAGAGTGGAGGACAGCAGCATAGACCTGTTGGGCACGCTTTTGAGACCAGCTGTAATCACTCAACTTCTTGACGTCGTCCACCTTCGGCACTTGCGTTGGCAAATGCTCATGTGCTCCCCTCGCCTCCTCAATCACCTCCACCGCCTTCGACACGTTATGCATGGCTGTTTGCAAAGAATTGACATACGGCAAGTCGCTCTCAGCCCCGAGGTCCTCAGTCCCCGCCGTCACTGTCGGAAAGAGCTCCCGCATATCCTCCTAGACTTGCGCAAACCCACCAAGCCAGGCCGCACTGCTCACCCTCGCCGCCTTGGTCAGGCCCATCCCATGCGGGAGGGTGGCAAACTCACAGGAATGCCACGCCAATTCACCGCCAGGCAGCTAGTCCCGCAATGCCCCCTGCATCCTCCTGTCATGCTCCTCAGCCGCCTCCCGCATCATCTCCGGCGGCACACCTCGCAGCCAGAACCCCAGCCTCGGGTGGGCACAGAATCGAAGCAGGAGCCCTTGGGCCTGCGCGTGCCCGAGCTTGTTCAAGAGGGGCAGAAGGGCACACAACCCCTACACCTTCTTCAACATCTCCGCACTGACTGCCTCTGCCTTTCCCACCGGCACTCATCCCAAGACATCGATGAAGTCCAGCTCCCCCTGCGCACCCGGCATCCCGACCTCGAAGCAACTGGCGTCCCCCTCAGGCGAGAAAGCCGCTGACTTCACCGGCTGAATATCTAGGACAATCGCCACTGCCTCCTCCAAATAAGTCTCATACGCGAGCGCCACGACAATCGGAGGACCCAGAAAGAAAGCGTCATCCAAGTAGGCAGAGATGACCACACTAGGGTGCCCCTCCTGAGCCCGTTCCAGCACCATCTGTAACGGGGCAGCCAGGTAAAGCGGGCCCAAGGGGTCCCTCTGCTGTGTGTCCTCCTTCGACTTGACAAACCGTATCACCGAGCCATCGACGCCCCCCAGTCGAAACCCCAGGTTCGCCTCCACCCCGTAGCAAGGGTCAGTCCATGCCCACAACTCCGGGAAGTCCCGCTCGATAGCCTCAAACATTGCCTCACGGTGCACCACATTGAAGGCATTCCTGGCATCTGCCTTAACACAGATCCATTCCGGCTGCCGGTCCAGGGCCGCCTGAACAGTGTGGACCCTCAGGTCCGCCCCTCCCTTCACCGCAACCCCGATCTGGGCCGCCCGCAGTCTACCACGCTCATCATCCTGCCGCCGAGCCCTGAAACCGAGCCCTGAAGGCCTTTGCACGCTGTCTGCATATGATCTTTGCCACGAGCTTCCAAAGAACTTCGCCACACGCAATGGGCCGGACGTTGACGCCGAGGTCCTTCAGCAACGCCACTAACCTAGCGCCTGCTAACCACTCCCGCACCCCCGCTGGGGCCCGGCCTGCCGCCAGATGGTTGCACACCTCCAGCAGTGCATCTCGCCCACCAGAGGCATAGACCGCCCACATATGTTCCCAGCGCCACTGAGAGCTGCCCGGCCCCGAGGCCCGCGGCACGTTACGCATGACATCATCGAACGTCTTCGCACACAGCTCGAGCGCCTGCTCCCGAAGCTCCTGCCTTCGATCCTCTCCCACATCTTGCCTACTGCCTTGCCCTGCTGGGTGCAACCGCTCCAGCTTCAGCAACGTCTGCTCCGTTGCCGGTGCCAGCTTGGCCAACTCCAGCCTTTTTGCTGCCTTTCCCAGCTGCCCCGCCTTCACCAACCGCACCGCATCTGTGTGCATGCTTATCCTTGGACCGACTCCTTTGGCACCCCGTAGCCGCAGAAGACCAGCTGCACTATGTACCCACGCCGGGGATCAAAGGATTCAGCACACACTTCGGGACACGTATCCGGATTCTCCGGAGCTCACTCGTGAAGAATGGGACCCCGTAAGCCTCGTTGAGCCACCCGAGCCCATCTGCATCCGCAACGCCAGCGCACTGCTGGCTTGTGCCTGAAGCCGGCTCACCCCTGCCCCCCGAGCTGCGCGAGCCATACCTCCACCACCAAGCTCACGCGCAGGGCCACCCCTCTGCTCCCTGAGCCTCACTGGGCCACCTGAGCCCCTCTGCGGCTGTCCTGCCGGCGCACCACTGCTGTGTCTCTGGAGCCGGCTCACCTCCGCCCCTCGAGCCATCTCTTCACCACCAATCCCACATCACACAGCACCCCGCTGCCCCCTACACGCCCTAGAGCCTGGTCTCAAGAGAGCTTGCCCACCCACGCCACGGCCAGAATGTGCAAGGGCTATCTCAAGGGGCTGAGAATGATAAACTGGGTTGCCCACATCCGAACTTGCGCACCCACTACCGGCTTGCGCCTGTAGCCCTCTACCCCCCGCACCAACTCCACATGACTGAAGCCCTTGCTATGACTCCCTTGCGAGGAAGCTGCGAAATTGAGCAATGCGCTCCACACTTGCCCTACAACTGCCATGCCGCATTGTTCCTACTTGGGGTTCCATCCCCACAGTTGCCTCTGTGTCCCAAGCCCTCCCGGTGGCCGATAGTTCACCATCCGGTCGTCGCCTTCCCGACAGCTGCTCATTGTTAGTTCCGGCACGGCCAGCAACCTCGCCCCGTGGGCACAGAAGCTGATGAGATGCCGTATGTTGCTGTGCAACCTGTTGTAAGTGGTCATCGCTGCCGGGATGCCCCCCCCGGGCGCTGAGGGGCCCGGCATGTGTCAACTCCACCCGCGAGCCTCCCCACATCTCCCCCGTCACCCTCACCAGTTCCCCCCATGCCAGCAACCCCCTCAAGAAGGCCGGCCACCCGCCTGCTCGCCCCCATCAAGGTGACCACCCCTCCCTCAGCCAAGGCCATTGCTTGCTCCGGCGAGGCCCCACTCTGCTCCTGAGTCCAGACCCCACCCTCCGGGCCCGACGACGAAAGGTCATCCCACTCATTCAGGGTATCCTCGACACTTGACGCCGCCTGTGTGTGTACTTATACTTGGACCGACTCCTTTGGCACCCTGTAGCCGCAGAAGACCGTCTGCACTATGTACCCACGCCGGGGATCAAAGGATTCAGCACACACTTCGGGACACTTATCCGGATTCTCCGGAGCTTACTAGTGAAGAATGGGACCCCCTAAGCCTCGCTGAGCCACCCGAGCCCATCTGCATCTGCACCGCCAGCGCACTGCCGACTTGTGCCTGAAGCCGGCTCATCCCCGCCCCAAGCTGCGCGAGCCATATCTCCACCACCAAGCCCACGCGCAAGACCACCCCTCTGCTCCCTGAGCCTCACTGGGCCACCTGAGCCCCTCTGCGGCTGTCCTGCCGGCGCACTGCTGCTGTGCCTCTGAAGCCGGCTCACATCCGCCAATCGAGTCACCCCTTCACCACCAAGCCCACATCCCACAGCACCCCGTTGCCCCCTACACGCCCTAGAGCCTGGTCTCAAGAGAGCTTGCCCACCCACGCCATGGCCAGAATGTCCAAGGGCTGTCTCAATCAAGGGGCTAAGAATATGAGAATAGTGTGTGTGTATGCTTATCCTTGCGACTCCTTTGGCGCCCCGTAGCCACAGAAGACTGCACTATGTACCCACGCCGGGGATCAAAGGATTCAGCACACACTTCGGGACACTCATCCGGATTCTCCGGAGCTCACTAGTGAAGAATGGGACCCCCTAAGCCTCGCTGAGCCACCCGAGCCCCTCTGCATCTGCACCACCAGCGCACTGCCGCCTTGTGCCTGAAGCCGGTTCATCCCTGCCCCCCGAGCTGCGCGAGCCATATCTCCACCACCAAGCCCACGCGCATGTGTGTGTATGCTTCCCTTGCGAATCCTGGGACACACTGGGGGCCATGGAGCTGGTCCGCTTACCCGTAACCCAGAGACCAATTCAGTTTGGCGACGATCGGTCACATCGTATCATCTTTCCATGCTGCTTTGCATTTGGGTTGGGAATATGTTTGCGTTTGTGGTATCTTGTCACGGCCCCGCCCTGCTCTTGATTTGCTTCTCACATCCACTGGGATGATGGTGGGCTGGCTTTTGTTGGCCGATCTCATGCCGTTCAGTGTGTGTGGTGCCATTCTGGCGGGCACTGCCTCTTGGAGAGGTCAGTGGATTCGTCTGGCTTTGCTGCAAGGAGAGGCAGAGGGTGGTGAAGTCCACGTTCTGTGTTTTCCCTTGATTTTTGTGGGGAGCACTTAGGTACCCGCATGTTTTCATTTTTTGACATGGGATGTCCATGCTGTGTGGTGTGACTGCATTCATGGCATAACCATGGACCAACGGGTCCCATCCATCGGCCGTGAGCCACTGGGGGGCATACCAGCAGGGACCGCTTACCCTGGGACCAACGATTGTTGGGCGATGATCGGTCACACCGTATCATCTTTCCATGCTGCTTTGCATCTGGGTTGGGAACATGTATGAGTTGGTGGTATCTTGTCACGGCCCGGCCCTGCTCCTGATTTGCTTCTCGCATCCACTGGGATGATGGTGGGCTGGCTTTTGTTGGCCGATCTCATGCCGTTCAGTGTGTGTGGTGCCATTCTGGCGGGCACTGCCTCTTGGAGAGGTCAGTGGATTCGTCTGGCTTTGCTGCAAGGAGAGGCAGAGGGTGGTGAAGTCCACGTTCTGTGTTTTCCCTTGATTTTTGTGGGGAGCACTTAGGTACCCGCATGTTTTCATTTTTTGACATGGGATGTCCATGCTGTGTGGTGTGACTGCATTCATGGCATAACCATGGACCAACGGGTCCCATCCATCGGCCGTGAGCCACTGGGGGGCATACCAGCAGGGACCGCTTACCCTGGGACCAACGATTGTTGGGCGATCATCGGTCACACCGTATCATCTTTCCATGCTGCTTTGCATCTGGGTTGGGAACATGTATGAGTTGGTGGTATCTTGTCACGGCCCGGCCCTGCTCCTGATTTGCTTCTCGCATCCACTGGGATGATGGTGGGCTGGCTTTTGTCGGCTGAACTCATGCCAATCAGTGTGTGTGTGGCATTTGCGCTTTCCCATTCTTCCAGCACTCACCCTCTCCCTCCCACCAGTCTCTCCCCTGGCTCTCTCCCCCTCACCTAAATGATGCTTCTGATTAAAAATTTCCTATGCGGCCCGTGCGAGAGAGACACAAAAATTCCCCCGGGTCGGGTAGACTCCATCTGTCTGATGTACAACCGTAACGTTCTTGAATGCTTCTCACATCCACTGGGATGATGGTGGGCTGGCTTTTGTCAGTGGGCCTCATGCCGCTCAATGTGTGTATAGGCGAAGTACAGTACAGTCCATCAGATTGCTATCCGTACACCATAATGCATAGCTGCTGCTCTAACGGAGCCCCAAGCTGCTTCTCCATCACTGCCTGTATGCCTGCTGCGGGAATTCTGCCCTTCGATGGCTGCTACCCCGCTGCACCGATGACCGCGCAATGCAACCGACGCATACTCGCGGGTGCACCAGAGCAAAGAGCAATGGGAAGATAGTAGTTCAGACGGTTGAGGAGAAACTGAACACAAAGTGGATCTGAGCTCTGCATATGCCAAGCGCAACAATGCCATCGGCGCATAGGCGACCAATCACATCACAGTGTCTATAGCGATGCAGGAGATAATCTGACCTGTGTGAAAGTGGTATTCTTTTATGGCTGACCAATTTATAACCCAGCATGAATCTTTGAAATGCCATACGCCATGGCGTTGGCATGGGAAATGGCATCACTAGTGATGGTTCAACCTTGTACACGGGCTTTACGTCACGGTGATGGTTTTATACATTCTCCTTGGAAAGTTGGATTCCCCCGTCAGCACTGTACTTAATCGCCTTTGGCGGACTGCCATCGTTGGTGTTATTAATTGTCATATTTCATGTTCCACATGACCCGAGCTTGCCAGCTTACTGCCACATCGCTGGCAATGTCATTGCTAATATGCCGCCCATCCTACTCACGATGTGACCCTCGCACGCTCTAGCGGATGCGGAGTCGAGCATTCAGGATGATGCGTGTGGAGGGTGGTGGTCTGCGTGTGGGCTGCTGTGGGCAATGGAGCAGGTTTTCTGGGACAAGATGTGTCTGCAGAACGGCCAGCCGTGGGAAGAGGGCTTCATGATCGGGCTGACGAGCTCAGTGGTGGTGGTGCCGGTGATCTCCCTCGGCAGCACGAAGCCGCTCACCTCGGTCAACGCGTGGGTGGACAACGTGCTGCTGGAGTGGATGACGGCGCAGGCGCTGCTCAACGCGCCAGCTGCACTGGCCACTAACGTGTGCGGCATTTTCCCGGTGTTCCTCGGCCAGCGCCAGGACCCGCCATCCGCTGTTAGCCTGGAGACCAACGAGCACCCCGGGGTGTGGTGCACTGACTTCTTCACGGACGGTTCAGACGGCGGTGAGAAGGTGTGCCCTAAGATACGATCCATGGCGGTCAATCCATTAAGCTTTCATCCAGATTCACGTGACAGCCAATCCATCGGCACACCTTCGTTCGAGCGATGGTGGCTGACTCATTGAGTTCCCCATGCACACCAACCCTTCCTGGTAGCATGTTGAGTGCTGAAAGCAACACAACGGGTACAATAGTAGGCCAATGTCTCACTGAACCTTCATCTCCCGAGCAGTGAGAAGAAAGTCCACTGACCTTCTCCACGAATCGAATGTTGAACATCGCTCTTGAAATGCTTGGATGTGATTAGTTGATTGAGTATGATAAGTTGCTCGTCTGCTCACCAGTCACTTCTAGCACATACTGCAGTACGTCCTGCCGGCCCATCCAGAGCCACATATAGAGTGCGATTGAGCTCGCTTGGCAAATCGCAAAGTTGTGCTTAAGAGCATCTGAAGCTGCCTGTCCGATTCAAACTCTGAGCTTCAAAGTTTCGTCTGAAGGCACTGCGCACTCTGTAGTCATCGGATTATCTCTGATCTGCTGCAATGGACCAATGCGTGAGTCACGACTCTCTCTGTGGCACGGCGTAGCACGAACACGACGGGTCCTCCAAATGAGAGAGTCCTCATTTGAATGCATCAAGTCTGGGACAAACTTTGATCGCAATACCACGTCGGTGTGGATGATCGTGCATCCGGTGTCAAAAGAGTAGGTATAAGTGATGCTGCCTGAGAAAAATAAAGTATGTTGTTGTGTGCAGGGCGCGGCATACCCAGAGGAACCTGCACCTGCCACGTGTGCCAAAATGGTACAACATTTGCGGCAATTGGATTGGAAGATAGAGCTGACGAAGTCCGGCACATCCAAGAGAACTGCGTTAGGCCGTGCGCCATCATTCAAGCGCAGTCGATCATCCATGAATAGCACTGATGCAAGCGATGGTGAAGCAGGATTGGATGTTACCACCAGTGGTAACATTAGCAACGAATGGCTGCAAACACAACAACAAAGCATTGCCAAGACCATGACAGACCTGAAGCAAATGGAAGGCTTTGTGGTGCGCGGACCATATCTCTTTTGGCTTTCTTTTCCAAAAACGGCATTGTTCACCGAGCGGTCCAACTTGGAGCATTTTCGCACTTACTAGTATTGCAGTGCAAATACACCGTAATGCGATATCTTCAGTACATATTTTAGGAAGATTTGTGAAAGAAAATAATCGACTCTGCACAGCTCATCGTCGTGTCATCGGTTCTTTCATGCTGCGCAATGCCGTCTTGCTTGCGATTTAAGCCCGGGCGCGTGAGACATCTAAGGGACGCAGGTGTGTGGGCGTTGCGTGTGGTTGATACAGGCACATGAACATTCAGGTGTTGAACTCGTAGATCGGTGTGCAACCGCAATCATTGAAGCGGTGGACAAGGCCTTGGCAGCGCGGAACTCATCAAGAAATGCGAAAACTAAACTATTACCAGCTGCTCCCGAGGCGGCTTGTTTAACAGATTGTACTCAGATTGACGGCCCCGCCAAGTAAAGTAGAGGCATTATCCTCGGACTGATGACGTTTTGTTGTTTAAAGGGTTCAATTGAAAGAAGGCGTGCATAGATTAGTAGATAGATGAGGTGATGCTTTCGGTAGCAGAGTGTGCTAGGACAGCCCTTCGGGATTATGACATGAGACAGCGTAACGTAGAATATTGTGTCCTCCGTAGGATATTGACGAGAACTGAGAGTACAGTAAAGGTGGCGTGTGCTCAGCATGTAGGATGATAACATGGAGTACAGTTGAGTACTGGGTACACAGGGGTATGATGATAGACCGTGTGTCTACACTCCGAGTTGCAGGGTTTGCATTAGACGATGAATAGGCGAATGGACTTTGCAGCCATGTTATAAATACAGCAGAAGCCATGTTGTGACATCTCAGTAATCCGTTATAAATCCGGTATGTCTTGCATGCATATATATGATGCGTGCATATCTTATGCAGCAAGCAAACGTCATTTTTTAAGAGCATGGAGTGCAGCAACTTCCTCGTTAGCACACCATAAATTAGCACAATAGCGTTACCGTGTAGAGACGCTCCTACACACAGGCTTTGAATCTGATAATACGCGGAGCAGGCGTAACTTAGAGATTTGCTGAAAGCAGTGAATAGTCGAGAAATGCCCACACTTTCAAAGATGGTGTGAGTGGAACCTCTGCGATTGTGTATTGGAAGTCCATATGATAGGATGTGACAGTATAACCGGGTACGAGGGTATGACAGTGTATGTTAACATGATAGTGCATGCCACGGCATGGCAGTGTGGCATACCATGTCATTGTTATATTCCATGGCAGTATGATACATCATGGCAATACAATGACTCGACCTGCCCCTGTGGGGCGACCCACTTATTTTGAAAAGCGGGCTCGCATGCATGATGGGCGACCGGTACCTTAAGGAATTTAAGGGGAAATGCCCGTAAATGAGCAGTCATGCGCGACTGGGTGAAAATCGTACTCACGTAATTGGTTATCAAAACCCCATTCCGCAAAAATCCGCATAACACACAAACTGCGCGCGCACACTGAATGGCATGCGCGGCCTACCGAAAACTCCGCCCATGTGCTGTGTACATAGCATGCTTACTCACACCATATCATGTTTTAAAATGTGTGGTGCGCATTTACGTCTCTTCCGCTACTGCAGTCATTGGGTTTGGCAAAGGTTTGTTGGCTAAGAAAACCAGCTGGCACCTATCGTGGTGTTTGGAATGGTGATGACATAATTGCAATAATGTCAGGGTTGCAGCAACACTCTTATTGGAACAGTTGAACAGACTTCGACACATTTTATTAAGGGTTCTGACAGGATTGTCAGCAAATGGTGTCGCGCACAATGCCAATCTCCTTCAAAGGCACCGCAGTCGTGGGCGTGAATAGTGCGCATACAGGCATGCAGTCACACACTAATATAATTGAGACTTATGCTGCAGCTTCAGATAGTTCGATGAGGATCCCAGCTGCATGGCATGAACTATGGTAATGCATTCCTCTGATGCTAATGCATTCCTCTGATCACTTCGTTTGCCTGCTGTCGACCTTTACTTGAGTCATCATTTATTCTGCATTACTTATAACAATGCCAGCACAATAACTGGCACGCGTAAATTCCACTGCGTCTCAGATATTGCTCTGTTGCAGCCGATCTTAAATGTGTCATCACCCGCGCCCATTGAGAACATTCATGGGGCTGACGTTAGGAGGAAGAGAGACCGGAGGCATGCCCTGCCAGAAGCCCAACCGACCAACATTTACACACAAGTTACATACTGTGATTGGACAGATTTCAAGCGAGGACTCGTCTTGATGGTCTGTTCCCCACCTGTTGTAGTCTGGTGGGCTCGATGATTCAACAGAGCTCACCTCTCTGACTATACAACGGCAAGGGCACAAGGATTGCCCTGGTGTGCACCGTGACTTTCCCTCTTCCCCTGAAAGGGCAGGGGGTGTATAGGGAACAGAATGCCGGGGCGCACCGCGGGGGCTGGGGGTGTATAGGGAACTTCCCGCACGCTGCACAGTGGGATCTCACTTCCTGTTCACCAACGCACAATCTCCACTCAATCAGCGGCCACCATTTTCCATGCCTGGCACGAGCTGACCATGCATGTCAGCCTCAATTTGGCACAAAAGATGGGAGGATGGGGTACAGGGAGAAAGGAGGTTGCCCACCTGCACTTTGGCGCTGCACAGCAGCCTTGCGGGGCAAATCTGCTGATGGGGATTGGGCAGCTGTACGGGTGGGGGGAGCCTTGACGGCAGTTGGCTGGTGGTGACTGCGGCTGGGAGGAGGGGAGCTCTTGTGAGATGCCGTTGCCTTAGCTGGAGTTTTGGCTGGAGGGCGGATGTTTAGCGTCCGCTTGGTCGTTCTCAGCTGACGACTCGCCACCTTCACTTGCACAAAGCTGGCAAGGGCTGAGAGGCGCCCCTGGTGCCGGATCATCCCCCACCCCCACAAATGCCCTATACCTTTAGCCGCATGCCCTTCAGTCCTGGCCGCCAACCAATCAATTGACCCGGATGGTCGCATCCTCCAATCAACTGCCAGGGATGTAGAGTCTACCTAGAGCTGGGGTGTAGACAAAGGAAGGGTCACGCACACCTGCAGGCGATGTAGAGCGGTCTTGACTTTCGGCGAATTCCTGCAGCGCACATCCTCAAGCTTCGTCAATGCGCCGGAGCCGGCCGAAGGCAGGTCGTCACCGGACACCATGTGTACACGCAATGGTTTCAGTAAAATCGGTCTGCTTGACCTCTCATCGAATTGGGTCTGAGTATTAGACTCAACATCGCGCGGCGCAAACGCAGTGGGCAAGGGGAGGCACGCACTGCGAAGCGCTGTGGGCGAAGTGACCTAAAGCCGCCATCACTGCCAGCTTCAAGATGGCTTTGACGTGCCCAACCTGTGCACAGCGACGGAAGCACAACGCACATGAGTTGCGGGTTGCTATGTTTGTGCTCGTTACAGAATCCTGGCCACTCACTGTTTCGCTCATCAGCCGCGTGGCTTCAAATGTGGAAGGAAGGCCCTGTGGCCAGCACGAGCAGCACTAGCAGCACTATGCACCGAAAGATACACAAAGAGGCGCAAATTCCCGAACCTTCAAGTCACTCACGAAGCCCCAGGCCTGCGCGGGAGGGCACTCTCGGCTGACAAGAACCGCTCAAACGCGAGTGAACATCAGAGCGTGATGTGGAAAGAGTTTGTGGCAGGGAGGCAGAAGGTACCTTTTGAGTGGCGGGCTCTGCAGCCGGGACTTCCGGCTTGGGTACCGTTGGGGGCGCGCGCTTCTCTGCAGGTCCCTTTCTTTTGGGGCTTTTGCGCGCCAGTGGCAGTGGCAGCTTATCATGGTGCAACACCACCTTGTTCACGATGATGGTTTCTCGGGGGACTGGCAGTGGCGGGGAGTTGAGAAAGCTCATACTGCCGAACTGAGTTTTCATCTGTTCAAGCAAACCTCGGGCACTTGAGCTGCAAGCAGGGAGCTAGGACGGCTGCAAGCAGGGAGCTAGGACGGCTGCAAGCAGGGAACTAGCCCTATGCCCTGCACGTTCCTTGCGATCTTGCGGGAGGAGAGCACAGCCTAAGATGCGACACGGAGAGTCTCGGCGTCACAGAGATAGTTGCACACAACGGTATCCGCGGGTAGCAAACAGAGATGTTTGGAGAGCGCGCAACAGAGAGAGCAGGTTAGCACACCCCTCAACGCCCTGTGAGGCGCTGCACCTAAGAAGAAGGTGGGTTTGCAACCATCCCGAGGCACTCAGAGGACTCCAGCCTCTGAAAGATGGCAGCAGCAAGGGAGAAGCTGCGCCCTTTGCGGGAAGTGTGACCAGTGAGGCAACGAGTCAAATTTGGTAACCGGATGAAAGCTTTGAACTGTTATGATCGATGCTCAGTCGGCTGGAGCGAAGGAGATAACGTGCCAAAATGAACTCAAATCTAGCCGACCCCGCACACAGTTAGTGCTCAAGTCTCACCAGCTGGACGATGTCCAAAGCTCTTCTCGTGGACGGAAGATCTCCGGGTAGTGAGGGCTCACCTTTGGAGGAGAGGGCACGAAGAGCGCAGGGGAGATATCTGCTAAGCTGCATTGCTGTCCTGCTGAGTATCCCTGTGCAGAAACCAGGACGAAGAAGCTTCTTGAAGTCTCTTCCGTAATCTTGATGTTCGCACATCTACCCGGCTTAGCTCGTTTAAGGAAACCGGAATAAAAGGCGGCAGCCGTATGTACAAGGCATCCACCACACCCTCGAAACCTATTGACCAAATTCTCAGGGGACACCTATTGAGATGCAGTGTGGCAGCCTCAAAGAGTGAACGTGATCGCGGAGATACAAAGCACACAGGTGAGACTTAAGGCGCACGTGGCCGGATACCGCAGAGGATGGAGGGCACATCCCACCGTGTACAGGAGTGAGAGCTCGAGCGATGGCAAACTTCCCAACACAAGCGAAAGGGACACAGAGGAATGAACCTCTTTAGGAGGAGCAGAGAGAAAGAAACCCGGAGGTTGCATATTCCGAAGTACCTGAAGGAACTCTTTCTGCGACACCGAAGCGGGAGTGGGGAAGAGGTCGCGGCCGCAGGAGCGCCCGGGCTCGCCCTTGCCGGAGCGTTTGTGGGGCTCCGGCAAGCTCTGCGACTTTGGCAGAGCCGAGGAAGATATTTTGTTCCGAGAAGGTTCCGGGGCCTCTGCCTTATTCACATCCAGGGTCAAGGAGGGAGCTGTATTCGAGTGGGCCTGCATCCGGTTGCACCAAACCGACAAAACTTGGCAAACCTGGCAAGGCACTCAAAATCTTTGTCATAACAAGCACTGTCGAATAGTGAGGGAAAAGTCGGGCAACGCCAACGCATCAAGTGCTCAGTTTCGGCAGGCACGAAGGCTTTCGGGAGACTATGCTCCGAAATCGTTACTGCTGTGGGCGTCCTTGCAGGAGTTTAGTGCCAAGCTGAAGCCACACAGCCGGAAATAAGCAGCGGTCTAACGACGCTGCCTGTAGAAAACAATAAAAGAGAAGGGAAATCTTGAAAATTTTTCACCGCTTTCTCAGCATGAAATAAGATATCATAATAAATGTCATATCTATAAAGTTGTGCGGGCATATGGACGTAAAATATAACGATTCATTTCTAGGTTGTCGCACTTCTTATAGATTATGTCTCCTTTGAATAAGGGGTACCTGGAAGCGGCGCAATGTCGAGGGTGGGTGAACAGATCGACAGGCAGGACCTTTGGATGGTCTTCGGTATCTTCTCGGCAACTTTTATCCGGGCTGAAATCGGCCGCCTTCAACGCGAGGTCAACTTGTCTTTCCCAGGGCGCCATCTGCTCTTTTCTAGAAGTTGCTTCAATATTATTGTTTGCTGGTGCGGAGCTTCTCCCCTGGTTGTCGGCGGAGCTTCTCTGTTGATGGGGGATAGGGCTCTCCATCTCGCTGGAACGTCTTGTCGTCCTCTTGGCTGAACTGGTGGGCAAATTTTGATCGGCGCAGCCAGAAACAGAGGGCTCTGCTTGTTCGCCCGGGCGTTCGGCTTCGAAAATTTCGTTAGGTTCGTCGGGACATTCGAAAAACTCAAGCGCTTCTTGCATGAGGCCCTGCTTGCGAACCCGTGGCTAGTGAGCAATGCTTACTGGGCAGGTGCATCCTGGAAAAACTCGACTTATCTCGAACAAGACACGGAGCCCTCGGAAGTGAAACGCAAAATATGCTCACTGCTCTGTTGAATACGGTCAAAACCTGCGCGCAAAACGTTCAAAAGGAAACACGAAAGCTTCGTTGAATGGGTGCCAGAGGCGTCACATCGACAGCAGAGATGTAGAAACGCAAGCGGGGTGGCTCTAACAACAAAAATCCAATTTCTTCACTGGGAGTTCTACTGCACGACAACGGCAGTGGCCGAAGCCGCGATGCAGATAACCGCCTGAATATCAGAAGCAGATTCAAAGCACATTGAGCGTCTTAACCTTTTCACTTGCAACTTCATTGCAGCCTTCTTTAATCTGCAGGTAAATATTGTTTCTGATCTCCATCATCTGCTTCATCAGCGAATCCTAAGGTTCAACAATACAACCGCAATAAGTGCGCCGCTTCAAAACCGCGTTTAGGGCGCTTACGAATGCAAGTAAGGTCACATACGTTTGAAAAAGTCGTAAAGATCAACGAATAAAATCAAAGGAGTGAATAGAGCAACGTCACTTGAAGCCTCAGCCCACTTTCCTGAGGAAACAGATATACCTTGGCCGCGCGCCCGGTTTCCAAGTGCGCACGAATGCTTTTTACTTGTGTTGCCATAGAATGGAGACCACGCCTGAAAATTAATAATATTTACCTCTCGATCAAGGCCGTCTTATTCAAGAATCCCAACTCAGTGTGACTGACGTCGGGGAAATCAACTTGCAACCGAATGCAACGCCCATGCCACACCTGATAGCAGTAAGGTGCTTGAGATCTGTAGAGGTGTCGACTGCTGTGTACGTGACTGCTTCTTCGCATCTGTCGATGGCACAAGCGAACTTTTCCTGCAGAACAAAGTGGTAAGGTGAAAGGGCTGCTAGGTGAAGAAGATGATGCAGCTGCTCTAAAGTAGCGTCTGCGTACCCGTAATATCGACAGCTGGGATTCAACTTGAGCAATCGCACTCGCGTCCATACTTTCTATTTCAGAACACCAGCGCGCAAATGAATACTATGTATATATAGTATATTTATGTCAAATGTGTCGTTCGTGTTTCCAAAGTGTTGGGAACAATTTACGAAGCTATACCAGCGCTGTAACAGCACTCTTTTCGAATGGCAAACCTGAACCTGTTTAAAATTCAAAAATGAACTGCTGACGCGACTTGTTGGGCTGTCGCTGTCGATTCCAGTCGAGTGTGAGCGTTCACACGACATGCGACAGATCGAGATGTTCAGTCGAGTGTTTTCAAATTGACATGACAGTGACATGACGCGTAAGCGTAATGACATCGATTGACATGACAATGACATGACATGACATATGACATGGCCGTTGGCCGACGCGACGCGACGTAGTAATTAGAGAGTTTCACGCAAAATTCGGCAGCCAATTCTTTCGCTAGGCCGACGTGGACGTAAAATATCCATCTTGTTGCAAAAGTCCGATGTTACTGGTGAAGTCTGCGAGCGCCAATTTTGGTTGGGTCTGAATCGAATATTCATGCTGTACAGTCAGCCGAGCGAATTGAGTCGCTGCCGAATTGAGTTCTCATTTCGTTCGAATTTGGCCTCGATCGAGCGAATTCTAGCGAATTCTCACGAGCGAATTGAGCAAATCGGCAGCCGATCCGACGTGGACCGACGTGTCCCCGAAAAATGCGGCATCTCCTGACGTCGGACTAGCGAAAGAATTGGCTGCCGAAATTTGCGTGAAAGTCACTATTCGCAATGCCTACCACACAGGGAATTCCTAACGGGTATAAAATATTAATCCAACTGCAAGTGACACGGCTTGGACGGCTATGGATCACGCGATCGGTAGATCTGCACAATTTAAATTCGTCCGTTCATTGTGGTCATTATCCGAATCTGACAGTCCATATACGATTCCAGTTTCCACTTTCCAGAGATCGAAAACGATACATTCCTTCGTCGGATCGTCGGTTCGTCGCTCCCCAGCAATCTCTTCGGACCTTCCGATGTTCCCAATCTGAAAACATTGGACGGCTCAACTTAGGTGGGCAGAATGGGCACTTGGTTGGGCAGGGGCGCAGGGCAAGCAGGCAGATCAGCAGACTCTCCCCTTCTGGATCGGCAGGAATTCCAATTCGAGGTCAAATCCCACGTCAGGGTTCTGTATCTCAAAGCAAGCTGAAACTGCGAAGCTGGAGACGCCTTGTGTGCGTATCTCTTGAGAGGCATCCACCGCTTAGATAAATGTTACGTGCATGCCGGATCTGCTTGCCTAGGCGTTTTCTTGCTACAAGTTTTCACCCTGGCCGTCTTGTTGGAGAAAGTTTCGTTTCTAGATTGGACTTGGTTCCAGCTCCTCAGGGTCGAGAACAGTTAACAAGTCGGCGGAGGCGTCAGACGTGCGCTTCAACACCTCCCTCTTTTTTGCTGTGCGCGTGACTCGCTTGAGACTAAACGTCTAGCAATACTTGAAAAGCCCGATGTTACCTGACGATTGCACCTGGGCCTTGAATTTGCGCCTTCGATCATCGCCGCTTGGTGTATCATACCGTTGGGGGCACACAGTTGTGAATCCCGCCTCTTGGTTGTCGACGTCAACACGAATATCGCGTGTACACACGATTTTCTCCTTTGTTCACACTTCTATTCGCTTTCAATATTCAATGTACAATATTCGCTTGACAGCTCTTATGTGATGTGGGGAACTCCTGTAAAGTCTCTTCAGGTCCAAGGTCAGCACCCGTGTCTTCTCTGCTCATGGAGAAGGCAGACGTACTCCCAAAGCGCCGCTAGAACCGCCAATAAGCTTGGCTGCACCAGAACTCCCGGAGAAAGGTGCATATATATATGTTCCACAGCCGCACCTTGTGAGCACATCGGTGTTCAGATCGCCCACGAGAAATGTTTTCAAAAGCCACACCGTTCAGCAAATGTTGCTGCGTGCCTTATCGTCAGGTCTGTTACTTTGGGTTAGAATGTTTCAATATTCTGACTTCGCAGATAATTGGTTCTAAGGCGTTCCATAGGTAAAGAGTTGTTCACCTCTAACACTTTGCCACTAGAATGCCTGCGCGGCCCTTCTGCTACAGTTGTATGCTTAGCGTTTTTCCTGGAGAACGCGCTCCACCTCAAATTTTTTTCGCCTTCGTCGGCCGCCACTGTCCCCTCTAACAGCTCGCTCTTCTGAGGACGTGCGGGGGCTCGCTGCAGATCAATTCGCCTCACCCGGGGTTGTACTCCTCGTTGATAAGCCAAAGGGGTGGACGTCCTTTGACGTCTGTGGTAAACTTAAGGGCTCTCTACGCCGTATCGGTGCCAAAAAGGTATCCCATGAACTGCCCTCATCTTCCCGTGTGTGCGTCGCTCCCGCCGGAAGCTGCCTGTCGCGCGAAAGCCGAAGATATACCTCACAGCGGGGTCTTCAAAGCAGCCCGCAAAGGTTGGGCCCAAGGGGCTAGGGACTACCCTCCAACGTTCCCACGTATGAACCCCCTTTGAATAAGGAAATAGGGTATAATCTCGTGGCGGTACCAGATACCCTTCGAGACGTGTCTGAACTTCGGTCCGCCTCAGAGGTTTCTGACAAACTGCGAGCCACGGTTTTACTTCCAGGGCCCCTCCTCCCATTCCAGCTATCCAGATTGTCCCAGTTTGGTTGCGAGTTCCTCAGGGCGGCGACACGTGGCGTGGAGCTTTCGCAGGTCGGCCATGCGGGCACGCTGGATCCAATGGCTACGGGGCTGCTCATCGTTTGTGCCGGTAAAGCAACCAAGCAGGTGGATAACTACCAAGCGATGGTACGCCACAGGCTCCTCTGCGCCCTACCCCGTGCACCAGAAATTTCTTTTAATATGCTCCGTCTTTAACAAGCGCCAATTCCACAGTGCCCCAAGCCGCCTCGTGTCCTCGATCTACCGTAAAGAGAGCAAGCTGCATGCTGTAGTAAGACAGTAAGCTGTGTACAGCTAAGACATTGACACAAGGTGTCGAGGGCACGTGCGACGGAGGGGTGATCTGGCTGGCAACAGGATAAGGTGTACTCCGGAACGATGAAGCTCGGAGAGAACACGCCGTCATATGATGCCGACAGTGAGGTAGGGCTCCTGCGGTTGTTGGCCTTATATTTCTTCGATAAAGGGTCGGTTCCATTTTCATACCGTTTGGAAAATTATAACATGGCCATTGCAGGCAGCAGATGCTGGCAAGAGCTCGGCCGGCACCGAGGGAGCCTGTTGACCCTTAGCTCGGCCGGCGCCGAGGGGGGGCTGCTGCCAGTAGCTCGGCCGGCACCGAGGGAGCCTGTTGACCCTTAGCTCGGCCGTCACCGAGGGGGGGCTGCTGCCAGTAGCTCGCCCGGCACCGAGGGGGGGCTGCTGCCAGTAGCTCGGCCGGCACCGAGGGAACCTGTTGACCCTTAGCTCGGCCGGCACCGAGGGGGGGCTGCTGCCAGTAGCTCGGCCGGCACCGAGGGGGGGCTGCTGCCAGTAGCTCGGCCGGTACCGAGGGAACCTGTTACCTAGGAGCTCATTGCGTGGCAGTAAACTTGCTGCTCCCCTTTCGCTAGGTGTGGGTGAATCCTAAAGCCCCTTCGGATCAGCGGATCTTTGTCACTTTCAAACTTGCCATTCCCTTCTCTTCTTGCCAGGGGATCTGTAGGCCCCAACATGCTGCTCACGGATCTCCTCGTTTGAGATTTTTAAAGCAAGTTGCCTACGTTTAGTTCTCTGCGACTAGGGCGTGCGAAGATAGCAGAGGTGGCCTCGCCTCGTGGCGGAGGGCCACGTTGCGCTGCCGGAGACAGGTGGAGGAGACTGCGCTGAGGCTGCACTTCTGACGACAGGTCGATGAGACCTCGCAAGGGCTGCGCTACGGTGACAGGTGGATGAGACTTTGCCCTGGCAGCACATCTCGGACGATGACATCGAGCAGGCCGTGGCAGCGCAGTTTATCGGGGCGATCCCGCAGGTGGGTTCCTCGAGCCATCGGCGCAGTCCATTAGGAGTATGCTGCGCACGGCTTCGTGTAGCCAACTGCCGCTCGGTGCAGTTTATGGGGGCGTCGCGTGAGGAGCTTTGAAGCCGCTGCGCTGCTCAGGAGCTGCGGGCCCTGTGAACCCCCCCTCGCAGTAGTGACCCCGACGTGTGTGCATGGTATCAGGTGATCCCGTGGTGTATGCAGCAGTGCGCACAAATCCCTTGCAGAGCGCTGACCTGTCGCGACACAGGCGTTGCTGGCAGGAGAGGTGGGCCAGACACACTTGGTGTGGCGGGTATGGTGGGGAAGGCGACAGGTGCCTCCCATGTACTCGGCATTGAAGGTGAAGGGAGAGAGGCTGTATGAGAAAGCGCGCCGCGGCGAAGTGGTGCGCCCCACAGCTCCCCGGAGCCACCGGCACACGGGGCTTGCCACCAACTTGCCTGATGTGCTTCGTGTTGCTGCTTCTGGTGACGGACTCTCCGCCCATCAGGAGCGGCCATGGCAGCCAACGGACCGGCTGAACTGGTGACCCACCTTAATGACGAGGTTCTTCCCGGGTGCGAAGCACCATGGCAGCCAACGGACTTACGGGATGCGGGATGCGGCGGAGGGTTGAAAGCGGTGGAGATGACGGATTCCTCCGTGGTTTGTCGTGACGGGTGGGTGCAGATTGAGAGGAAAGCCCGTGTCATCACGGTATCTCGTTTTGACACGTGGAGAGATGACAACGACGCCCAACTCGTACATTTTTTGGTGGTGCGTGTTCCTACAACTTTGCAGCTTGCTTAATTCTCGTATGTTATCAACTGCGCAAGATTCGGCATCTGCCATTATCACGTCGGGATTTTCACCATCTGCGGTGGTTGCATCTCTGCCTCATGAAATATGTTCTTGGACTGGTCAGTCAACTCAGCATCCACCATACATCCACAGATTTGCAAACTCGCGTGCGCGCATGTGGCACTTTGGGGCATACCAGCGTGTGTGTGTGTGGCACGTAAGGTGCCCACATGTTTTCATTTTTTGACATGGGGTGTCCATGCTGTGTGGTGTGACTGCATTCATGGCATAACCATGGGCCAACGGGTCCCATTTATCGACCGTGAGCCACTGGGGGGCATGCCAGCAGGGTCCGCTTACTCCGTAACCCTGGGACCAACTATTGTTGGGCGATGATCGGTCACATTGTATCATCTTTCCATGCTGCTTTGCATCTGGGTTGGGAATATGTATGAGTTTGTGGTATCTTGCCACGGCCCCGTCCTGCTCTTGATTTGCTTCTCACATCCACTGGGATGATGGTGGGCTGGCTTTTGTTGGCCGATCTCATGCCGTTCTGTGTGTGGCACGTTGGATCATACTTGCATGCAGGTGCCACGTGGAATCAAACTTGCATGCATACGGCACGTTGGAACATATATACATGCATACGGCACGTTGGAACATACATGCATGCATGTGGCACGTTGGAACATACATGCATGCATGTGGCACGTTGGATCATACTTGCATGCATGTGCCACGTGGGATCAAACTTGCATGCATGTGCCACGTTGGAACATACATGCATGCATGTGCCACGTGGAATCATACATACATGCATACGGCACGTTGGAACATACATGCATGCATGTGGCACGTTGGATCATACATGCATGCATGTGGCACGTTGGATCATACTTGCATGCATGTGCCACGTGGGATCAAACTTGCATGCATGTGCCACGTTGGAACATACATGCATGCATGTGCCACGTGGAATCATACATACATGCATACGGCACGTTGGAACATACATGCATGCATGTGGCACGTTGGATCATACATGCATGCATACGGCACGTTGGAACATACATGCATGCATGTGGCACATTTGATCATACATGCATGCATGTGGCACATTGGATCATACATGCATGCATGTGGCACATTGGATCATACATGCATGCATGTGGCACATTGGATCATACATGCATGCATGTGCCACGTGGGATCATACATAAATGCATACGGCACGTTGAAACATACATGCATGCATGTGCCACGTGGGATCATACATACATGCATACGGCACGTTGGAACATACATGCATGCATGTGGCACATTGGATCATGCATGCATGCATGTGGCACGTTGGAACATACATGCATGCATGTGGCACATTGGATCATACATGCATGCATGTGGCACATTGGAACATGCATGCATGCATGTGGCACATTGGATCATACATGCGTGCATGTGGCACATTGGAACATACATGCATGCATGTGGCACATTGGATCATACATGCATGCATACGGCACGTTGGAACATACATGCATGCACACGGCATGTTGGAACATACATGCATGCATACGGCACGTTGGAACATATATGCATGCATACGGCACGTTGGAACATACATACATGCATGCATGTGCCACGTGGGAACATACATGCATGCATACGGCACGTTGGAACATACATACATGCATGCATGTGGCACGTTGGATCATTCATGCATGCATGCGGCACGCTGGAACATACATGCATGCATGTGGCACATTGGAACATACATGCATGCATGTGGCACATTGGAACATACATGCATGCATGTGCCACGTGGGATCATACATACATGCATACGGCACGTTGGAACATACATGCATGCATGTGGCACGTGGGATCATACATACATGCATACGGCACGTTGGAACATACATGCATGCATGTGGCACGTGGGATCATACATGCATGCATTTGGCACATTGGATCATACATGCATGCATACGGCACGTTGGAACATACATGCATGCATACGGCACGTTGGAACATACATGCATGCATACGGCACGTTGGAACATACATGCATGCATGTGGCACGTTGGAACATACATGCATGCATGTGGCACATTGGAGCATACATGCATGCATGTGCCACCTGGGAACATACATGCATGCATACGGCACGTTGGAACATACATACATGCATGCATGTGGCACATTGGATCATACATGCATGCATGTGGCACGTTGGAACATACATGCATGCATGTGGCACATTGGATCATACATGCATGCATGTGGCACATTGGATCATACATGCATGCATGTGGCACGTCAGATCATACATGCATGCAAACGGCACGTTGGAACATACATGCATGCATACATCTCGTTGGATCATACATGCATGCATGTGCCACGTGGGATCAAACATGCATGCATGTGCCATGTTGGAACATACATTCATGCATGTGCCACGTTGGATCATACTTGCATGCATGTGCCACGTTGGAACATACATGCATGAATGCATGCGGCAAGGTAGGGCATACTTTCGCGTGTGTGCTACGTTTGTGCTTGACACAGCGCTTTTGCCACGTTGGGGATATGGGTATGAGTGTGCCGTGTTAGGGTTATGTGCAATTGTTATGCCACGTTGGGCCATATTTACCGGCATGAGTGTGCCAGGTGAGGGTAAGATTCGCAGGCTTATGTCACATTTGGGCATACCGCTGTGCGATTTGCACGAAAGGGCACACATACCGGAATGCTCTTTGCACGTGAGGGGATACTGGCACGCCTGTGTGGCATGTTAGGGCATAGTCACACGCGTGTGGCACGCTAGGGCATAGTCGCATGCGTGTGGCACGCTAAGGTATAGTTACGCATGTGTGGCACGCGAGGGCATACTCACACGCGTGCGACACGCTAGGGCATACTTTCACGCATGTAGCACGCTAGGACGTAACGGCATGTGCATATTGTCCGGCCGATGCATGTTTATATGGAAGAAGACTGCGGTGCATGCCCTGGTCGTTCGCTTCATCGCTCGGTATCGTTTCTAGGACACGCGGACATGTCGAGAATCCGCACGCAAAGAACAGTCCAGGCGGGGACCTATTCGTCTGCACAGTCCAGGCGGGGACCTATTCGTCTGCACAGGCCAGGCGGGGACCTATCCGTCTGCACAGTCCAGGCAGGGACCTATCCGTCTGCACAGTCCAGGCGGGGACCTGTTCGTCTGCACAGTCCAGGCGGGGACCTATTCGTCTGCACAGTCCAGGCGGGGACCTATTCGTCTGCACAGGCCAGGCGGGGACCTATTCGTCTGCACAGTCAGGCGGGGACCTATCCGTCTGCACAGTCCAGGCGGGGACCTATCCGTCTGCACAGTCAGGCGGGGACCTATCCGTCTGCACAGTCCAGGCGGGGACCTATTCGTCTGCACAGCCCAGAACTCCCATTGGGGTCGCACAGTGGCCCTCTACACAAGTTCGTTGGAGGGGCTGCAGCTCGGGCCAGAACCCTTTCGTGCGGCTCAGGTTTAGACCGCACACCAGGTGGACACGAGTGATCACCAGTGTTGGTGTGCGTCATCTGGCGACGAGCGGGTTGTGCTCGAGCCAGCTGGATAACCTCCTAGGCGGGGCCTGAAGCACGAATAGACGGCGATGTCCATCAGAGGATCAGAGGTATATACAACCAGAAAAAGTGTGTCAGGAGCCAGAGACCCGTAGGCGAGACCACTGTATGCGGTCCCGAAAGAGGAGCTCACTCAGAGTGAGAGTGACCCCAGGGTGTGGCGAAGAGCCGTGCAACATGAGCTCTCGCTCGAATGCCTGGGCACTGTCCATCGCATCGAATTGAGAGTTAAATATGGGAAGCCGTAAGATGCACCGTTTCCTGACAGATTCTTCATTTTCTGGGTGGCAGTTGCGCCCCGCGGCCTGCATGGGGGCGGCATACTGATTGGTCGATTATTCCGTGGGCACAGGGCAGCCGTCGGCACTGTCATACCAGAGGTGGAGCTCTTTGGGCAATAGAGCGAGTAAAGGCTGCGCCGCCTTGTGCGGCACCGCAGCAACAGCTGTACAGGGATTGCGCAGTGAACGCGCAGGAGACTGGGAGTGATGCTCAGGGTGGGCGGAGGTCACCGGGGCGTCACTCGCAGCAGAAACGGAAGTCCATGCTTCGTCATCGGACGGCTTTGCGAGCGCAGGGGAGTCCAGAGCAGAGTGTGCTGGGGAGAAATGCCCAATCGTACCTGTTGTATAGTTGCCAGAGCTTCATACATCCACGAGGGGCTCACAAGGGGTGCCCGGAGGACCCCTGAATGCCCGCTTCTTAACGCGCAATAGTCTTCTTGCCGTCGATCTTCTTGGCACGGCCACACACCTTGGTGATGGGTCCCGTGTGAATGTAATGGTCCACGTGGCGAGAACGCTCACGGCCGCCGCATGATGGGCACGATCAACGCGTAGAGGGCTGAGGGGAAGCCCGCTCCGGGGCCACGGACGGGGTGTCCGTTGGCGACTGCGCCTGGAAATAAAACCAAGCGTCGCCATTGATCGCGGCGCTCCCAAGAGTCCGGTGCGGCTCGGACTCTTCTGGAAAGCGGGCAGTGGTAAGGTCTCGGCCACCAGGCGGCGTAAGTGCTCGCGCCTGGTGGCCGTCGTGTCAAAAGACGACCCCCACTGGAGACGTTCACGGTCCTCCTTCAACGCTGAGCTAAAGGGCTGCTTTGTCCAGCAGGCGGTGACCAAGTGCGAAGTGATAAGCCCGTATGCAGCCTCGAACGGCACGCCCGGCATCTCACTCCTCACATCCTCAATCAACTCCATCAGGCACTTATGGGGTGCTTCTATGATAACCGCGGTGCGGTAGTGCGACACATACTGGGGTGTCGCGGCGAAAAAAAACCCAGTCCACTGTCGCTGATCCGCTCCCAATCATCGATGAAGACGGCACCATAGCATAAGTCTGTCTGAGCAGGGGAACTGTAGTTTGGCCTCAGCCCTCAGCCTGGAACCGTCGTGAATCAAGTTTCCCGCCAGCTCCTGAAGCGGGATGCACTATAAATATGTGCTGGCCGTAAGTGCGGCACTCCTCGTCGGGCGCTGCATCTGCTTGCGAGGTGCTGTGTCCGGGCTATTTCTGGAGTAACTCCCCAAGGTCCCTGGCCCAGTCAGAGGGGCCGGCGGGCTCGAGACTAGCCCGCTGATAGCGCCACTGACCGAATCTCCATGCTGGGAGGCACAGCACTGGCGGCGGGCAAGAGTGTCTCCAAGGAGAGCATGCCACCTGGCAGTGGAGCTGCCTGCTGGAATAGGGGTCGTCACTGGAAGGGAGACCGGCAGAGGGGTAGTCAGCAATGTCGGAACCGTTAGAGAACTAGAACCGAAGGGAGGAATTATATTTCCAGGTGGAGGGCTATGCTCCCGCGGAGAAGACGCCACACAACCTGAAAAGGTTGTCTTCGTTCTCTCGATTTCCAGACAACCCGTAATGGCCTAAGGCTGCTTCCTCAATAGAACTGGTGCTCACCGCGGTGGGCACCACATTCACGGTGGCCATGTTGGCCGCAGCCTCGATAGCATCATGTGCGATCACAGGCCGCAATACACTGGTCATGGGTGGTGGAGCCAGGACAGTGACAGTGCACGTACCACGTAAGGCAGGCGATTTTATTATTATATTTCGAATAATTTATTATATTTGGAATTATAATTATTTGAATATTATTCGAATAATAATATTGAATATTGTGGAATTCGAATAATTGATTTGAATCCAATTATTGAATTGAAAATTGAATTCGATTTGATTTTTGAATCGAAGGGGATCGAAGATGCCCTTCGATTTGCGGGTCGGGGCGATGGCCAGGTTCATCCACACGTGTGCGGAAGAGGGAAGGGCGTGGCGGGACACTGGTGCTTGCAACCCCCGCGACCTGCAGGGCACCGAAGTATGCTACGAGCTTGCCACGCTCAGGAGTGCCACGTTGCTGTCCCCCCGCGTCGGAGTCGCTGGTCACGCTGCCTGGTTGGGAAGGCCCACAATTACACGCGGAACAATGGTTTTGGGAAAGGCTGCTCAGAAGCTGTTCTCGCATCTCCCTCAGGCGTCGCTGGCTAGGCTCAAGAACTGCGGACATCGGCTTCCGTAGGATCGGCGACGTCAGACAGCTCGGCAAAGTTGTCCATAAAAGCCAGAGCGGGTCCCCATAAACAGTGGTTATCACGCAGGCGGTGTTGGGTCCGGTCGACCATGTGCGAGGAAGCCTTGCTGAACACACAGATCGGCTGATCTGTGTGCCATACGCACGTCCCATACGCACCCGGCGCCGGCTTCTCCATCTCTCTCAAAGGACTCTCAAAGCTCTTCCTGCTGTCAGGAATCTGTAGGCACCACGCGCCGGGCAGCCCACCGAAGAATCTCGCACTTGCGACCAGAAAATGTTGTAGGAGAGAGTCAGAAGCTCCCGGACAACTGACGGGATCAAAGGGGCTTCGGTGGTGATCAAGGTGTGAGTCTCAGAGCCAGCAGAAATCAGCTCAAGACGGATCGCCCAAAACTGCATAACTGACGGATCACATCGCTCGTCCCGTCGAGCAACCAAAGTTGCCAATGCGGAAAGCACTGTAGAGAGTAGAGAGGTAGACCGGTGCACGTACTTCACGTGGGAGAGGCATCCTAGCACGCATGTGGCATGTTTGGTCATGCATACGGGGGTGAGGTTTGCTCGTGCAGTCATACATACCGGTACGCTCGTACCCACCTTTGGGCATAGCGGCACACGTGTGACACGTTGGCAATCGCCGACCACCTATATTTAGTTGATTTCTTTTGCTCTTCACAACTCATTGCCAACAGGCACACTGCATATCATTTCATTAAAAATAGCTTTCTTCTTACATGCTTTCAAGTGTGTGAGAGAAAATTTCTTTTTGGAATGTCTTTTCTAGGCTGATTCACAGCTTCACATGCTTTCTAGGCTGATGCACAGCTTCTAAGGCAAAATGTTTAGAGTCTTCTGGGTTGGGTGGGTAGGGAAAGCAAAAGAACAGAGCTGCAAATTCCCACGGGCGGAACTCCTAAATACCGTCAAGTGTAAAACCTTTAGATGTTACTCAGCTGCTGATTTGATCCAACGGCTCAGGAAACTCTGATCGATCTACCGGCACAGAAACCTCTAAAATTCCGCAGGCTCGAATTTAACGTATTTCTATTGCTCTTCACATCTCATTGCCATGTAACAGAGATCATTAGGCACACTGCCTTGTGCCAGGCTGTTGCCGCCGCCATCTCGGAGTGGTCCACCCGAAGTACTTCTCCATGTGCTCGTCGGGAACAGGTGCCGGGTCAATGTAGGAGTGGACGGCAGAGGACAGCTGAGATCAGCCGCCCAGGAAGCAGCACTTCTCAAGGGCCGCGCCCACTGCCCTGGCACAGGTACAAGCCCCCTTGCGAGTGCTGTGGCCGGAGAAGTGTCCCCCTTCCGGAGGGACACACCCCAGCTTCCCCAATGCCAACTGCACCCAGCCATTAGCTTGCGCCGACTGGAGCTTTCCTCGCTCCCACGGCAGCCTCCAGTAGCTGCCCTGCACCTCCGAGCCTGTCACCGGGCGCTGCCCAACTGGCATCCCGCACCCGCTGCCAGTGCTGCAGGAGCCGCACAACCCCCGCCACCCCCGCTGCGGGGATGGTGAGCCTCCTCCTGAGGTGCACGTGCCCCCTGCCTTTCTCCTTGTGGAGAACCACGGAGATGTCATCACCTGTGATGCTGATGTGCTCCCTGCGCATGGAGACGCCCGTCTCCGGCCGGCCGAAAGTGACAAAGGCAAACACCACGTAGGTGCACGCTCTGAGCAGCTCCGTAGCCGCCCGGCCTACCCGCTCCAGCCCCAGGCCGTGCTCATGCACCGCCGAGACATGTCTGGCCGGCAGCCAGGTCCGCACCGTCTGTTCCTCCCCTGCGGCTTCAGCCGCCTGCACCTGGAGGCGGGACATGCCCTTCACCGCCCTGGAGACCGCCCGGCCCTTTGCAGGCCCGGGGAACCCCATGTCCTCGTGGTAGTTGTTGATGGCGGACAGGTAAGGCTGCAGGCTGGACGCCTGCACTGTGCCCTTGTCCAGCATGTGGGCAATGTACAGCCGCACCGTGGCCCCCGTCGCCGGAAGCCACTCCCTGCCCTCCGCCTCACAGAAAGCCATGAAGGCCCGAGCCTTCGGCCGGTAGTTGCCCACAGTCTTGTCGCCCAATGCTGCCCCCTACATCTGCACCGCCAGCTGAGTGAGGGAGCTGTTCCCCAGCTCCCCTCTCCAGCGCTCCTGCAGCGCCGCATCCCAGCCGGCCACCTCCTGCACAGCTGCCGGGAGCACCTCATACTTCTCCTTGCTCATGTCAAGGTCCTCCTTGTCACCGTCCTCGTAGGCAATGTGGGTCAGGCCGTCAATTCCCGTGACACCCACGGTGCCGTTGTACCAGGCATCATCCTCGGCCCAGTACACCTTCACCTTGCAGCCAACAGCCAGCCCCGTCTGCGGAGCTTGCTCGGCCGCCCGCCTCCCATCCTGCAGGTAATGGCTCACGGGGAGGCGAAGATGCGGAACTTGATGCCGTCCCAGCTTGAGGCCCCGAGCAGCTCGGACCCTCCAAGCCAGCTGGGAGTAAAGAGGTCCCTGCTCCTGGGCAGGATCACCACTTCGCCGGCCATGGCCTCCAGCTGCTGGAACCACATCTGCCCCGGCCAGTAGGGCGCCACTACCGTAGCGGCGCACCCTTCCTCCCGCAGCTTGTGCGCCACCTCGTCGAGGAGGGACCACAGGGGGTTGACCCAATTGACCTCTCCTAGCCAGGAAAAGGCCAAAGAGTCCACGCCCTCACACCCCGGGTCGTGCCACTGTGCGTAGTAGCGCGGCAGCTGGGCGGAGAGCTCCGAGGCAAAGCGGTCCACAGTGTGCCGATGCCACTCCCGCTCTGCCCACTGAAACCACCTGCGGTTCAGCCGCCAGTCGTCCAGGTCCCGGTCCCGAGACAAGCGGTCGGCCCACTCGTTTGCCTCGCTTCTGATGTACCTCGCCTGGAGCTCGATGTCTTTTAAGTCCAGCAGCAACCACAAGCGCCGCATCCGCCGCATCAGCTCCGGGTTGTGCGACGTGAAGTGTGAGAGCATGGCCACCACCGCCTGGTTGTCGCAGTAGAGGCACACCACCTTGCCGGTGAGCTCTCTCAGGAAGGAGTGCACCGTCATATACACGACCGTCATGTGTAGATGCCGTAGCTCGTCGGACCAGAATCCTCTTGCCGCATGCTTGAGGTTCAGCACTCCGCCCCAAGCGAACAGAGACGCGTCGGTGTGCACCTTCGCTCTCGTGGGGCTGCGCCAGATCTTGCGACCGTTCCGCCGGCTCTGAGCCGGCAGCCTGAGCCACCACTCGATGTCGCTCCACGCCTGCCGTGTGAGATTCACCTTTGCGCCCCATCCTCGCTTCGTGGAGAGCACGAAGTGCAGCTCCCTGAGATACAATCTCGGCGGAGGAACTGCCAGATACACCGATTGGCAGAGCCCCGTGAATGCTGCCAGCTTCCGGGCTGGGAGCCACCTCCGCTGTCGCGACGCCTCGCTGAGAAGCGCCTTGGACTGCAGGTGGATCTTCTGCAACCTCGCCGGTGTCACACGGAACTGTCCCGCCTTTAGGTCCACCTCCAGCCCGAGGTGCTCCACCAGCTGCGTCGGCTCATTGCCCCTTCCTCTCGTTGCGCGACAATCCGAGTCTCACCAAGACCCGAGATGTCAACTCGCACGCCCTGAGCGCCTCGATCCTGCTGCTTAGCAGCAGCAGGAAGTCGTCCATGTAGGGAGCACCCGCGCCCCCTGCTGATGCTCCTCGCGGCCCTATCCTCCAGCTCGCCTGCGAACTGCCCAGCGCCGTCGCACCTTGCTTCCGCTTTGCGGCTTCCGCACCTCTCGCCGATACTCAGCGGATCGCGGAGAACGCAGGCACTCCACGAGCACCTTCATGTCCTTGACGAAGATGCGGGGCGAGTCGTTCCAGCCGAAGGGAAGGGCGCCGCACTGGAATAACTCCCCCCGCACGTCGAATTGCATATACTCCTGGAAGGCGGGGTCGATCCCCACGACGTGGTAGCCGTCCTGGAGGTCGAAGCTGATGCACCAGTCGTTCGGCTTGGCGAGCCGTCGCAGCTTCTTGAGCGTCTACATCTTGCACCGAGACTTGACGCAGTGCGCGTTCAACCAGCGGAAGTCCATCACAAGATGCCACTTGTTCGTCCCAGGCTTCGGCACCAGGAACGCTCGGGAGACATGTCGTCGCCTCCTCGCTCGTACCCATGCGCCCGTCTTGAGACACCGCTCGGTCTCTGCGGCCATCCACTCCAGCTGCGGAGGGGTGGCGTCGCCCAATGACACTCCGTGATCGAAAGGCAAAGGCGCCTTGTCGACCCAGCGCATCCTTGCTTCTTTGCTGATCCACTGCATGACCTCGGAATTCGCGCCAGCTGCGCGCCATGCCCCCCTTCTGCTCCGCACCCTTTCCTGCAGGGTGGGCTCTTTCCGTTGAACGCCCCGAGGGGCGGAAGGCGTCCAACCTTTCCGTGATCGGAAAGTTAGGTCTGGGCTTGGGCGCCTCGCCCAAGCCCTGACCCTTTACCTCCCTTGCCGCTGCCGCGGCCACCTTCACCTTTTCCAGCGCCACCGCCCGCTGCGCCTTTGCCTTTGCCTCCTTGACGGTCACAAAAAGTCGAAACTTTGGCGCTGGCCTTGGCGTGCGTGTTCATCACGGCCTTCGCCTTCGTGGTGTCGAACTCCTTCAACCACTTCGTGAGCACTGAGTCGCTCACCAGCCCGTCGCTGCCTGCGTACACCTTCTCCTCGATGAAAGCCAACTTCGCCCGCAGCGCCTCAGCTCCGCCGTGCGAGGTTGCGTCAGACTCCATGCTCGCTCTGAGCTGCAACATGGTGTAGCGGTTGTTCAAAAGCGAAAAAAACGCCCTTAAACGTGTTGTGCGCTGCGAAAACGCGCTCACTCAATTCCTCCACCGTTGGGGGATCCTTTTCATCTTGACACCAGTCCAAGGTCACCTCGGAAAACGCAATCGCATCGTGCATGTACGACAGCGCAGGGGCAAGCACCAACTGCTCGTAACGCATGGACGAGTTGGTGCGTTTGGAGAGGGCGTCGTAGGTCTTGTCGTTGTACAGGTCGTACATCTGCGGCATGTCAGTCTCCAGTGTCGCAGGTCTCACAGGGAACGGATTCCCTTCAACGTGTGGGACATACGGGAGCTTTTTTAATGCCTCCAACTCCGCGTCTCCGCTCTGAGCGGAACCACCAGCCTGCGAAGCGGCTTTCGCTGCCGCCTCCTCCGCGACTTCAACTCTCGCTGCGAGAGTCTTCATCTGCTCCATCATGAGCTTCATCATGGCGCCCTGTTGCTCCAATGAGGATTCCATCCCGGTCTTCGGCGCCGGTTGTTCTGTCGCGCCAGAGTTGTTCTCCGACGCGACTTGCTCACTTTCTTGATCGGACATTGTCGTGTAAGTCGCCGAGAGGGTTAGACTTCCACAGTAACGTAAAAATGTGGGATAAAATTTTGCAGTGTGCCGCACTAAGAATTTCCCACGAAGAAAATTTCTTGTGAAGCTCTTTTGCAAAGGCAAAAGAACAGAGCTGCGGATTCCCACGGGCGGGACTCCTAAATACGTCCTGTGTAAAGCCTTAGATCTAACTCAGCTGCTGATTTAATCTAACGGCTCAGGAAACTCTGATCGATCTACCGGCAAAGAAACCTCTAAAATTCCGCAGGCTCCACTTGACCAAAATTATTCGCTGGCTTTGTATGGGGAGATTACAGGAGTGCACAAAAAGGACCTATATCCGCTGTTCATGACTCCACTCGACATGCTCTAGGTGAAAGCCCCTTAAATTCCTTTGCGTACCGCGTGCATGTGAGTGACGGAGGCGCTGTTCTGCAGGGTTGTCATATCCTGCGTGTGAGTGACCGAGGCGCCGTCTGGTGATGATATGTCCCTGCGTTTGACTGACGGTGGGGCGCCGGTTCTACAGGATGATATGAGTAACTAAAGCGCCGTTTCGCAGGATGACGTGGTCGTTGTAGGTTGATGGGAAAGGCCGGAGATGAGAATTTGAAAGGTTGACCAAGTACGGTTGTGGATACGCGTAAGCAGGCACTGTAGCGCATCTGGTGGCATTGCGCCCGGAGAGCATTGGAGAGTACTCAGTCGAGGTAAGAACTACTAAAAATGTTCTGTCCACTGTTCCATGTATGTATCCATACATACGGGCAGTGCCAACTTCTGGCCTGCCAGGCGGTCCGCTTATGGTGCCGGCCTGCCAGGCGGTGAGCTTCTGCGGGTGCCTGCCTGCCAGGCGGTGGCGCTTGCGGGTGCCGGCCTGCCAGGCGGTGCGCTTGCGGGTGCCGGCCTGCCAAGCGGTGAGTTTGCGGGTGCCGGACTGCCAGGCGGTGCACTTGCGGGTGCCGGCCTGCCTGGTGGTAAGCTTGCGGATGCCGGTCTGTTAGGCGGTGCGCGTGCGGGTGCCGGCCTGCCAGGCTGCCAGGCGGCGCCATGGCGGGTGCCGGCCCGTTGCCGGTGAGCTTGGCGGGTGCTCGGACTGCCAGGCGGTGCACTTGCGGGTGCCGCCTGCCTGGTGGTGGCTTGCGGGTGCCGCCTGCCAGGCGGTGCGCCGCGCGGTGCCGCCTGCCAGGCGGTGAGCTTGCGGGTGCCGGCCGCTGGGCAGGCGCTAAGGGTGCCGCCTGCTGGGCGGTGCGCTGGCGGGAAACACCAGGCGGTGCACTTGCGGGTGCCGGCCTGCCTGGTGGTGCACATGCGGGTGCCGGCCTGCCAGGCGGTGCACTT
>LGRX02004422.1:0-15057 GCA_001247695.2 Cymbomonas tetramitiformis
ACTTGATCAATGATGCCTCATTCCATTATACGCCGTCATGTATTTGAAATCGCAGAGCGGCAGATGCGCACCTATAACCGGTGTTAGTTAATGCGAACGGCAAAAAGATCGCAAAGCTCATCAAAGCTCGGGCCTTGTTGGTAACAGCTAGGGAACGCCCATGTCTTCACATGTGATCGATTGTGGTCGATCCTTCATCACCAATCAACATGTTGTCCGGAGCACCCCGCCTCAAGTATGGGGCCAAACGTCCAAACCGGGTGCTAAATCCGAGCACAAATCGCTAAAAATAACCACTATCGTAAACCTTGGAATCACCCCCTAAGTGCCATATATCGTCGCAACAAAAAAAAAGATAAGAAGTAACTCTCCATGTAAAAGAAATGCGATCGGACAACTTTGATTTTTCGGATGGCGTCACTAGCGACAGCCATACTTTCCAACAGCGACAGGCGTGTGCCCGCGCCCGTCCGGATGGCGTGTGTCTCATGCACATAAACGAATTCGCCAGAATGCAAAATGTACCTATTTCTCGAGCGACTACTTTTCTATTCCCAAATAAATACACACCTATTTTTGGCGAACCCCACCCCAAACTAGAAATGCGTACATATGTGGCTATTCAAGCCTACTTATGACAACACTTGCAATATGCTGAAGCACACTACAATGCAGCGCGTATCCTGTTTCGCTTGACTGCCAAGCGAAAGGCATTCCTGTTCAACGGGAGATCTACTGACGGATGGTATTAAGGATGGTCGGGTGCGAAGGTACTTGTAAGAAAATATAACCGCACCCAGCCTCAACCAAAACTCGGTGACTTGCACGGTCAAAAAATGCTTATTACATACATACGAGTTACTTTACCACGTTTCAAAAGCTCAAATGGTCTGAAAGTAGCTAAAGTGCTCTGTGCTGATGCGATGCCGGCCGACGGGCATCAGGGTTTTTGGCGATCGACCCCAAACCCAAACCGGAAATGCAAATATGTACATCTACACCTGCCTACTCGTGCTAAAACTTTCAACTATATGCCTATACATATCTCTAAACATGTGTGTTCTTCCGCTCGACTGCCGAGCGAAAGACAAACCCGATAAGCGGGAGATGTCCTGACGGGTGGTCGTGCGCTAAGGTACCTGTAAAAAACCATAACCACACCCCGGCATCAACCAAACGTGCGAGGGACTTGCACGTTCAAAAACTACTTATAACATAAAATATGTCACTACACCAAGTTTCAAGCACGCTTATGCTCTGCGCGTAGCAGAAACTCTCGGTACTAACGCTATGCAACATAATTGCGTCAAAGCGTTAACAAACCAGACATAAAGACGCAAACCAGTGCACAAACTACGCACCTACGGTGGCCGCCAGTATTTTTCTAACCCCACGAACTTCGAAAAGGTCCGCGTTCTCCTGCGGCACCGAACAACAGCGGCAACTCAGTGAACGAATGCTCCTTTCACAACGGGGTAGGCACACGGCCAAAATATCACTGCACCTTAAATTCAACGGGTAAACACGGGAAAATATTCCACTATAAGCAACACAGAAAATATCATGCCTTCTTCAAGTTGGTCCAAGTCGGTTCACCGACTTTCAGCTCCGCTGAGCTCGAACCGGGGGCATGGTCCTAAGTCTGCGCACAGGGTTCGAAGCGGGCAAATCAGGCTCGATTCCTCCTAACCAACTCATTAAAAAATGACTGCGCATCGCCTACGAAAAAGGGCGAGACTAAAAAAGCGCCTCGGTAGTGGGTTTCAGCGTAGAAAAGCGAGTTTAAAACATCTCATGCAACTCACTTCCATCCGTGGGCGCCCACACAATCTTGCGACACAAATTGCACATAATTTGAAGCGCTGAAAAGCGCTGTGTGTACCCAGCGAAGCACATCACGCGTTCGCTACAGGCAGCCATTCTATAGTGCCTAACCCCTAAAAAACGGGTTTGGAATTTCAGAAAACATATTTTGCAAAAGAAATCCGCCCCTCAGCGCTTGGAGTGGCCGACTGTGCATGCTGTCGACGTGGCAGCGGGGCGGCCTGACGGGCGAGCGGTTGATTCGATTTACCGGCATTTCGCGCGGATTCCTTATTTTTTTATTATAGGGGTCTGTATGTGTTGAGTTGATAATCATAGATTAGTGTGTCGTATGGATAGATACTGTAAAGGCAGGTTGCCATTACTTATTGTATTGAGTCAGGAAGTTTGCTGGAGAGCAGGCGGCGTGCTTAAGTTGAAAGCACTGCCTGGATACATGTCCCCATGGTGGAGCAGAATTACGCGGGCAGTCACCATGAAGGTTGAGGTTATGGCATACTTTGCCAAATTTCAGTTGCATTTTTCTAGGCACGCAGGCTATATGTGGCAGGTGCCAAAGGTTGTACTACATGGGCTAGTCACAGTAATTGCAGAGCCAGGCACTGTGCAAAGACATAACGCATCAAAGCTAAGATTTAGAAGTGGCTTCAGAGGGGTCTCGGCACAGGGGCCGTTGTCCCCTGCTTAATGCATCAGTCGTGCAGTCCAGTGGTTTCGGTGGCTCTGTGTACTCTGTGGTGTCTCCACAATACCCCCAGAGGATGTTCAAGGGAGCTCGATGAGAGTTAGCCTCCAGTCCATACAAGTGTGATGAAGTAATATTTGTAGGTTCAGCAAAGAGATGAAAAAGTGAGAGATGGAAAAAATAAAACTCGATGTGCTGAGGGGGGAGGAGCCGTCAGCTCCAACAGATGTGTCTGTGTCTCGCTTGATGCTTCAGCACAGAGGTAGACAGACGAATCTTGCTGTATTGAGGGGGGAAAGGCCCTCGGCTCCAGTGGATGTGTCAACAGTATTTTGGACATGTCAGCACGAGGATGCGTAAGTAGAATTGGATGTAGCGAGGGGTGGGGGGCAAGCTCCAACAGATGTGTGCAGTAGCTCTGGGTAAGCGGTTTGCAGAGGCAGACAAAGGAGGCTTCTGAGCAAAACGAGAGGGCAGATCCCGGTCTGACAGATGCTGGAGTAGAGTTCTTCCAGAGCATATTGTCAGCTTCTCTTTTAGAGGGAGGTCGATGTACCGAGGGGGAAGGAGCCCCGAGTTATGACAGATGCGTCAGGAGAGTTCTCAATATTGCCGCTCTCTTAGAGGGAGGTCCATGTATCGAGGGGGGAGGAGCCCTCAGCTCCAACAGATGACGTGGCTGACTGCGAGACGGATGCCCAGATAGAGCTGGATGTAGCGGCGGTGTATCCGATACTGCACAGAGGCAAAGAAAGGAGCTTTGATGTATCGAAAGGGGGGGAGCCCCAGGTGTCAGTAGACTTTTCGGTAGTCTTGCGCTGAGAAAGTGAGTTCCATGTATCGATGGGGGAGGGGGGCCTAGCTCCATCGGCTCCAGGGCGTATCAAAGCGGCTCCTCAGTCACAGTACTCAGACCCGTCACCGGAATGACCATCACTCAAAGATCGCACGCGCACACGACTCACGCTCGCTTGCAGGTCGCCTTGTGCTGCGCCCAGTCAGCCTTCTGGCACTCAGTACTGCAATATTTGACCAGGTGGCAGCCGGAGCACGCGCGCAGCTTGCGCTTCGGCGTGCCACCCTCGTCGTCCTCATTAACAGCTGAAGCGGCGTCCCGATGGCGGTAGGCACATCCAGCGAAGGAGCAGATCTGAAAGCGAGTGACGACCTTTACTACGTCACTCACCGGAGGCGCCGTCTCTTCCGCTGAGAGTTTCAGCTCACCCTTAGCCAGCGCGTGCTCGCTGATGTAGATGCCGTTCGGATGCCACCGGCCAAACCAACCCAACCACGCTTGATACGGCAGTTGCGATGGCACTGGCTGTTCCCGGAAGTCTGCCAAGAAGAGCAAGGTGGCACGGGACTGAGTGTCGATTCGATGTAAGTCCTTATATACATCCGGCTCCCACTGCTGCAGACCTGGGAGGCGCTCCAAGATCGCATCACGCGGCATCCACCGCAAGTGCCCGGGAGCGTAAAACTCTCCCTCCGACAAGGGAGAGCAGTCACTCCCATGCATCACACCGACGAGCGCCCCCGGCCGCGGCTCGCACTCGTCCGATATAATCTTGCGAAGCGTCATGTCCCGGAGCACGGCCACCCGAAGGCTCTCGTACACGTCAAAGAAATTCACGGTGGTGAGGGTGGCCATGTTCTTGTTGAGTGAGTGCATCGGATCTGCCAGCATGGCCTCATCGGCATTGATCAGACGGCACTCCCAGTAGTCTGTGCATGTCTTCACTTGGGAAAATATGCCTTTTGTTTTTGAGAAGGTGGTGTAGCCACCGAAGACTGTCAGCTTACCACTGCAAGCTCCGATGCCCGCATAACCGCGAGGATTCGGGCCGCCCGAGCCAGCGAGTGCCGGCTCGATTGCGCGGATCACGTGCGCATCGACGTCGACCTCGACCACGACACTGAAGTACCGGCCAGTGAGCTGGCATAGGGTCCCATCCGGCTGTGCCGCAAAGCTCAGGAGGTCGTGGGTCCATCCACCGAAGATGTAGCCCTTGCGGGACTCAGGATCAAAACACGCACTCGATTCGGCACACGGGGTAGGGAGGCTGCCCTCGAAGCGAGGGCTGGTTGTGCTTCGGCCGGCAAGTGTGTGCGCTTGCCAAGAGCATGAGTCTCGGCTTAGCTTGACCTCCCAGAGTCGGGTTTCTTTATTGTGTGTGTCTATATCTGTATCTGCCTCGACCATAAAGACCCAAAGCGAACCCTCTGTCAGCCAACCCGATGCAGATGCGAGGTCCGTGTCGACCCGCGGCACGGGAGAGGTAGGCGCAAGAATGGACCACTCCGCAAGCTCGAAGTCGAATCGTCGCAACCTTGGCTCCCCTTTATCAGGGTCAAAGATGCACCATCCATTCTCATGGACACCATGAGGGCCAGCAGACCTGAGTGACGGATGGTGACCCGCAATTGGCTCCCAGCGTTCCTCGGAAAGCACAAACCGCCAAACATCGTCGTACGGGTCGGGCGCAGACGACCATGTGACGCGCCCCCCGTGCAGGTAGAGGGCGCCATCGTTGTAAGTGAGCAAGCCAAAACCACGCGGTGGCGGTGACGCACCTTTGCTTTGCAAAAGGGTCCATCGATTATCACCAAAGGTATAACGCCACAAATCAGACGTGGGTCCCTCTGGCGTAATCACACCCAGAGTGACATTGATGATGCTGAGATAGGATGAACTTAGGTTGCCTATTCCAAAGGTGGAATCCGGGCGCACGCCACCGAATACGTACATGCAGCCTTCCGCCTGGCAGTAGGCAGGCGCAATGCGAGGCGACGGGAGCCGCTCAACGTTTGCCTCGCAGCGACGCCAGACGCCAAAGCACGGAGGCAGTCCTTGCCGAGCTTGCGACAAGATTGTCGACGCCACCTTCTTTAGCTCTGAAAGCGCCCAGTCGTGATCACTGCTAACCGCAGAGCTCACGTCGCGCACTGCCTCGGCGACCTGTCCGCGCACCAAGCTCGCGAAACCGCGAATTAAGCGCGCGTCGGGCGAGGCGCGCCAGCCGCCAGCCAACCACGCGAGATAGGCGGCGTCGCATTGCGCGACCAGCAAACGGTCTAGTTGGTCCGAATCGAGTAATCCTCCAAGCGCCTCGAGTGGCATGTGTAGAAACGCGTGCATCGAAATCGCCTTCATCGCAGGCTTCACCACCTTCTCCGGCAAACCGTCGCCGCGTGTCTGCACGTCGCATATCACGTCTTGCAGCAATCCTATCGCCTCATCACGACTGTGCTTAAATGCTTTCTCAGCAGCAGTTAAGGCGTCATCCAACCGCTCATGCAGATCACCCACATTAATGGCTGCTGCCGCATCCTTCCGCCGGACAGCCATCTCCTCGAGTTCGCTCTCGTCCAGGAAGCTGCCGGTCCGCGTGTTATCGCAGAAGAGCCTGCACAACGGCATCCGCGCCTGAACGCGCACGCTCTCCAGATAAGTCATGCGGCAGGCCATCCTGAGAATCACTAATCCGAGGGTCTCGCCAAAGACGCCGTTCAGGTCGACGATGAGCACCATGAGCGGCGGAGGCGATGCCGGCGCACGCCTCGTTCCCGAGCACGCCTCTTTCAATCGCCTCAACTCAGCCATAAGCTCGTCTTCGTCGTTGGAGCCACGCATCTCGCCAATGCGCGGCAAATGCTTGCTGGCTGGCCCGATCATACTATTGATCACAGCGCGAAACACCGCTTCTGCCGCTTGGTCGTCATCATCCGCGGCTGCGAGGAAGGCGTCTCGCACACGCTTCCCCGGCAGCTCAGGCGCTACGTCTGCCGCCTCCACAGCGCGCAGGAAGCTCTTAGGTTTGAGGTGGCCGCGCCACTCAGGACGCAGCAGCAGCGCACTCGCCACGGCTCGCGTCTTGCTCCGTAGGGTTCGCGTCGTAGCCGTAGCGCCGCGGGCGCCGGTGACCCCCGCCCTCAATTGTCTGCTCCGCACATGATGCATCTGTATCGCCCTCCTCCGCCCTCCTCAGCACTCTCAAGCTCTCGTTGCGTCAATGGCTTATAAAGTAGGAGAATTTAGACTCTATATTAGCCCCCATCTATATGAGCCCCCATCTATATTAGCCCCCATCTATATTAGCCCCCAACGCTCCAATAACTCTCTCTCTCTCTGTGAGAGGAGTACGCATATAGCGAGGCGTGAGGGGGTCCGGAACTACGTTCCTAAAAAATAGGTACGATACGTTAACACTGAGCTTTATACTATAGTAGGCAGGGAACAGGCTAATATTGCATTTTTTAAATGGGAAAGAGCAAGATACCCCGCTGGCACCAAATTTAACTCCAAAATAGCCCGAGGCACCAAAGATAAATGCAAGATAGCCCCGGGCACCACTTTTGACCTAAGATAGCCCGAGGCTTTGATGTCCAGATCCAGCCCGGTGCCCAAGTCTGTACCCTGCGATTTCGCCTCGGATTCGGCAAGCGACCTTGAGACAATATTCTCTGCTGCTATGTAAATAGGAAGCGGGTCTGCATAATATGTCGCGTGTAGGTCATTGGCAGACAAAATCAGGAAAACTCTCTCAAATCAGTGTTTGATCACTTCAATACCCCGAATGTGGTGAGTTTAAAGACGCCAGCGCCAGCGAGTTTCGAGCAAGGTCGGCCCGACGTGACATAAAATATAGGGAAAGCGTGACCCCAAACGCGAATCCTACTTTTGAACACGTCGGCGATGTCACCGGAGATATCAAGATGCGCAAAGGCTCACCTCTAGTGGCCGAGAGCAAGAGTTCTTCCTGTGAGCAACACCAGCTGTACTCGGGAGTGCCTGGCCCCGGAATTTTGCAGAAAGTCACAACATCACATAACCTGAAAATTGAGTTCACGCAGAGTGCAGTGATGGTTTGCCGTACGAATCGGAAGTTATCAATATCCCTATCTGATCAATTGAGTATATCGCTGATCAATTGAGTTTATGCCTTTATTGTATATATCTGATCTTGTTATCAAGAGCTTAGATAATATCCGTCTACATCTCTACAAGATCATGATCGGTTGAGCAGTTGGCTCCAAAGCCAACGCAGGCGATCTGTCGTGTCGGGTGTGACACACCGACACGACAGTTTCTAATCAGCTACGGCTCTCAGAGCCCAAAGGCGGGTATCTGTCAAACCCGGCCGGTGCACTGTGTGTGGATTATAAAAATAAATACGACAAGTCCAGAAGTCCAAACCCCACTCGGTCCCACCCCAAAGGGTGCTATCCCGAGACTAAGAGTCATAAGACCCGAAACGACATACGGACATAATCATCAGAAAATATCTGCTCTCTCAGGGCTGAAACCCCCAAAAGCTAAGGCACCGCACAAGCCGTGTCCGATGCTACCTGGCAACAACAGACCAGGTCCCAAGAGAGCCTTCCACCCTAGGCCTAACATGCAGCAAGCATGAAGGTCACCCAGACCGGGGCCCCCATGGAGGATACTATTGCATACTGCATGCAATTACAGGCGGCCTAAGGCAGGAGCAAGTCCATCTGCCGTCTACTGAGCCAACTGCCCCTCTGCGGGCTCCGCCTCCATCGATGCCCCACTGGACACCCAGCTGCTCCAGGCACGCCACATCCTCCTTCTCCTGCTTTGCGGTCAGCCCACCAGCCACCACCAGTAGCCGATGCGGCATCACCTGCAACAGGCGGGCGGGCGGGACTCCACAGAATCCACAGTTAACGGCAACTGTCAAAACCGTTCAGGCAGGGCCTCTTCAGGCCTCCGCAGATTAGAAAACTGAGAGTTTTCTGGTCAGCGGAGGATACTAGAATGTCCTAGTGACACAGTGAAAACGCTGAACGCCGTAGGGTTTGAGCGAGGCAATCGGGTATATCAAAAGATAGAAAAGAATACACGACTCTCAGGCTATCTAAGCTCTGAGGCCGTCACTAGGCAATCATATCGTGTGTCACAGTCTAAGCTACCGAAGTCGAACTACTGAGTACAGGTAGGAAGTCACTGTACTGTCACTGTCACTGTCATACGTCATACGTGATACCGAACTACTGAATCTCAGCACACCACCTCGGCTGAGGTGGCACAAGAATGTGAAACAGGTAGCTAATGCAAACTAAGAGGTCCCCGTCCACGGATCAGGACAACATCAACCAAAGGGCCGACCTGTCGCCATCCCCGCTTCCGGCTAACCCTCTAAACCGAATGCTAAAGTACTAGTATATGCATGCCAACTAGGTGGACTGCCACAAGAACATGAAAATAGTGACTGGTCTCCGCCAGATCTCGCTCCCCGATAGATACTCTCATCTGATGCTGCTCAGCTCGACGGTCAACCAGTACTCGAGGTCATAGAAGATGTCAAAGAGGTACAGGATGTAGTCAAAGGCCAGAATCCAGTCAGATGTGCTTAAGGTCAGAGTAGAGCTGTCGGTGTCTAAGGTCTCATAGGGCAGGTCATAGGTACCAGTCCGTCCACGAACACAAAGTCCAGTCCAGAAGGGCACCACGTCAAAGGGCATCAATCCAGTCAGACCAGAAAGACCCCTTGCCCGACCGCTGCCGGCTCATAGGCCTGCAGTTCAGCCGGACAGAGGACCAGAGAACCTAGGAGTCACCCGCACCACTGGGGTGCGGGCGGATCACGTCCATGAAGGACTCGATCATGCTGATGATCACCCGCACCTCGTCCTTGAGCCCAGGAAGAGGTTTGGTGAAGATATCAGCCAGGTTGAGTAAAGTGTTGATGTAAACAGGCACTAGGTACCCAGCACACACCCACCCCCGAAAGCAGTGAAAACGGATCAACACATGCTTAATCTTGGTGGATAGCATGACATTCCTCAGAATGGAGGAGGCCGCCTGGTTGTCAATCATGACAACCACCGGGAGCTCCAGCCTGGGAATGAAAGGTCCAGAGGTACCATACATGCCAGACCGCTGAGAGTGGTACTCCCGCGGACCGTCCTCGTAGCCCGTGCCATCATATGGTACTGGCACCGCGTGAGGCAGTGCATACAGGCTGCTGTCAGGAACAGGCTCAGCCTCCCGGTAGTGTAGGGGGGAGGCGGGGCCCATCTGACCATGACCCATAGCATGATTCTCGAAGAACGTGGCCGCCCTCTGCATCCAAGAAGTGTCATCAGCCGCAGGGAAGGCCGTAGACAGAGCCAGAGCAGACACACCCGGCTCCTGCTGCGTGATTCTGATAAATCCGAACATCTCCACAATCATATGGATAGCAGACATGGCCCGCTGCCCAACCACAGAGGCGGCCACATACTCAGATCCAGTGGAGGACATCTCAGCATCAGTCTGGCGGGCACATACCCAATGAAGGACCATGCCGTTGAGGAACACAATGCCTCCCGAGTAGGAGAGACACCCGTTGAGTTTGTCACGAGCATGGTCAGCATCCGAATACACCTGTATTGTGAGCACAGAAAGCGGTGCACTGGGGTAAGCATAACGGATACGGTAGTGCCGTGTGAAGTATAGATACTGAGCCACTCTCTGAAGAGCCTCCCAGGCCCGAGCCGAGGGGCATGAGGAGAACTGTGCCAGATATATGACTGAGTAATACACATCTGGCCTGGTGCACCGTGCAATCCACAGCAGGGACCCAAGCAGTGAGAGATACGGGGTGACAAGGGTGAGATCGGGGTGCTCCGGCTTCTGGATAACGAGGTTCACATCCATCGGATTGTGAAAGGTTTTGGCCGGAAGCTTGAACTTGGACATGAGCTCCTTGATCTGCCTGGTTTGGGACAGTGCAATGCCCCACCGATCATAGTCAACTGCAAGCTGCAGGACGGCTGTCATACGGCCAAGATTCTTGCTCTTGAATGCCGCCTGGAAAACTGCCCAGAAAGCCTGGTGGAAGGCATCATCACATGTCAGCCCGAAGTCATCCACGTAGACAGCCACGAAGGCCACGAACACAGAGGTCACAATATAGTATAGGCACGGGTCATATGTGGACTGGGTGAAGTGCATTCCCTGATAGGTGAAGGACTTCATGAATTTGTTGGCCAGCTTCTGCCAGGAAGCACCAGCCGTCCGTAGCCCGTAGAGAGCATAGAGCAGCTTGGCATAGCCATATCTGCCCTTATACATATACCCAGAGGGGAACCGCACATATATAGGAACCTCCAGACGGGCATGAACAAAGGCCTGACTGACGTCAAAGTGATAGACCATAACCCCCATACCAGCAAAGATAATAGACAGGATGAAGAGAAGGCGGAAGGTGGGCAGGTCTGCTACCGTGCATGCGGTCTCAGCTTGGGTGTAGCCCCAGTGCCATGTGGCAGCCACGGCCATCCGAGCTTTATGAATTTGGATGGGCGGTAGACCATCCCGTGGCTTCCAGGGCTTATTCAGCACAAAGATGGTGCTGGTGGCGATCTCACCGTCGGGTAGCACCTCCACCGGTTCTATCTTACCCTGGTCAATCAGAGGCTGCACCTCCCCACCGGTAATAGCCTCCTCCCACCGAGCCCCATCAGGCATAGACAGTGCCTGGCGGTACCCACCCGGCAGTGGCAGATCAGGAGCTGCAGTGTGGTACAGGCGCTCGGCGAGGTCAGCAGAGACATGACTGAAGCTGAGTGTGCCGCTGGCCGGCAATGTACCGACCGTGTCCTCTGGTGGGACCACATAGTGCGGAAGGAGCCACTGGTCCTGCTCCGGGTGGTCGGAGAAGGGAAGGTGGCAAGCACTGTGGGTATCAGGGAACACCACCAGACTGGCACGGAGGTCCATGGCATAGGCACGTGGGGCAGTCATATCACCGTAGGCCATAGGCCGGAAGAGCACCCCATAGGACCTGGACCGCCTCATGTCCGTGGACACAATGAGTGCCGGATACAGCGGATCACCGCGGGCCTCCTGAGCCTTAGCCAGAGTCCAGAGCGGGTACAGTAGTGTTGATTGACACAGTCAATGACCCTGCGGCGGTCCAGCCAGTGGACCAAGTCAAACCAAGCAGTGCCCGCAGGGTCAGCCATGACATACTGCTGGGCGGTGGTCCAGAAAGTGTCTGCTGAACCAGTGTCAAGCAACTGCACGGTGGCATAGGTCTCACCGTCCCGGGTGTCATAATAGGCAGCCACGGAATGGACTACCACCACCATGTCAGTGGTGTAGTCCTTCCACGGCTCCGGCCTGTCACCGGGCACGGGTGCGGAGTGCTGCTCGTCGGGAGCGGGGGCAGGGAACGATGACATCACCTGCCCGAACTCTGAGTAGTTTCTGATGAAGTCTGGCCGGCCCTCGGAAACAACCTTGTTCCTCTCCAGGTCCAGCACCTTGTAGGCCGAGGACCTGAGGCTGATGCCCACAAACCGCCCCTGCCAGGCCCGGGGGGTCCGCTTCTTGGAGACCCCCGGATGGCGGGCCCGCATCTGCCGAGCATCCATGGCCACAGTGCACAGGGTGCCGAATATCTCGATACGGGAGTAGGTAAAGTGATAGCCCATAAGGTGATAGAATGGCACCACGGCGTCCCGCCCATGAGGCAGGATATCCCATAGCAGGCAGGCATGACTGTCTGCAAGAGGCCAGTAGGTGAGGTCCATACCGGCTGTCTCCAGGAGTGCACGGGAGACCGACGAGATCTTACCAATCACATATTCAGCCATGAAGTTCTGCCAGTGCAGGGTGGGTGACGACCGCAGGTGTTTGATGCCATGGTGTTTGTACAGAGCCTGTGCTGCAGGGTCACACAGCTCCGGGGCACAATCAGTGCGGAGAACCAGGCCAGTGCAGGCAAAGCCGTGATGAACAACATCCGCCAGGAACTGAGCCAGGATGAAGCTGTATGCCGACTTCTCAGCAGAGAAGTAGCAAAGTGTAAACCTCACAGTGAACTCCACAAAGGTCCAGCGGTACCTCGACCCGTCATAGCCAATAGGCGTGATCGGGCCTGTAGCATCAGCAGCCCACATAGATCCAGGCTTCTGAGCCCTGTATCTGTCAGCTGGAGGGTGCTTCGGGCTCGGCTGCACTGTCCGCATACGGGCACACACAGCACAGGCCTCAGCACAGGTCCTGTGAGACAGCAGCTGCTCCCGGTAACCGTAGTGCCAGGCCGGGCGATGTCAACACCAAGGTCCATGAGCTGAGCCAGCCTGAGACCATGAGCATGAGCATATGCGGAATGGCACCACCTCTCAGGGGTGAACCTCATGGACGTGTACTGATCACGGTAGATGATAGCCACCGGGAACGGGGTACCAGCAATGAAGACACGGTCCCCCCCGCCCTCCGAGCCAGCCGACTGAAGGGGCCGTCCAGCATAGGTGTGCTCACGACGGTAGCTGAATATGCCCTCTGTGCCAGCCGGATACACATGTAGCACCTCCCAGTGAATAAGGTGCTGCCTGAAGGTACTGAGGTGTGACTGGGGAATCAAGAAGAGGAATACGGTGGGTTTACAAGTGTCATAGATATTGGTAGATCCGTGCCGTACGGAGGGAGGCGGTATTACAGTATGCGATCTTAGGGTTGGCACTTCATATATGATAATTGACAATGTTAAGTTTTGATGTACATCACTTGGGGAGGCATGTGCATATCGTAGGCATGCTACGTTACCGTGGGGGTGTCGGGGTTCATTAAGCCCTCAAATTGGCTAAAATCCGTTATTTTCACAGGGTTTCGTGGGGGAAATAAGTTCACGTCAATGGGTACAGCTCAAGCAGCTGCAAAAGTTTGTACATCAAAATATATCAGTATACCAAACGTTTTTCATCTCAACAAGGCAATCCATTGTGTTTAAGCATGTGCATTGTCATGTATTCACCCAAGTGCAAATACGCGGTGATGAAGACGAGGGACTTCGCGTGTTTGTCTCCGGCATATTCGAACGTCACCTCGAATCGCTTGCCAGGTGCTTTGTCCGGGTCACATGTGGTCACTCGAGCCTTCAATCTATAGTCAAGGGGGTTGGGACATTGCCCGCCAAACTCTTGGACAGTCCATTCCCGCCCACACGCACCAGCGGGAATGCATAACTCACACCCTATTATTTTCTCAAGTTTTCTCAAGTTGAGCGCAATAGGAGGCATGTTTAACAGCGTCTGCCGCCAAGTCTATTGACCCCCGAGTACTTTTAGTATTAGTTTTAGGTGTCTAGTTGGTCACTATAATGTCACATTTCTTGCGGAACCGCGTAACGACCCCGTTACGCGCCAAACGCGTAGGGTTGGTTTACCCACCGTAACAGCGTGTTACGGTGGGTAAACCCACCGATCTGGCAATAGACATCAATCCCAACCCCAATATGCACCAAATCACGGGTCAAAAACAGCTGGGACTTGGTCTCGGAGACCAACCAGCCTGCCAGCTCCACATCTCGAATAATCGAGCGGAGCTCACCCAAAGCAGCAGGATCCGTCAGGGAAGGGGCCCGCACCGCACAAATAAAATCATCCACGTACGGGTGCACCCGCACACCCCGAGCCCGCCAACGGCCTACAAGCTCCTTGTTGATTTTAGTAAAAACCCAACAAGCCGGAGCCAATCCAAACGGCAAAACACAAAACTCATAGAAGACACCAAGCCACTCAACAGCCACATGCTGCCGAGATCCCTCGTGCAGATCAACGTGGTAATAGCCGGACTTATAGTCCCAATAGAACAAACCATCATCCGGCCGCAGCACAATCATCAACAAACGGTTGTAAGTGCTCATACTTAAACCGAGGAAAGTCTAAAAAGGAATTCAGGTACTTACCATTGAAAATCAGCCGAAGCTTAACCCCATTGTTGTCTACCATAATCGGCAAGACAACCTTAGGCCTTCGGGCCGCTCTCCGCACAGCCCCCATCAACTCACACTCTCGCAAAGCCCCCGTGACAAATTCCGGAAACAAATTAGCCGAAGAGTGATTGGGCAAGTGAATCGAGGACGGGGGGCGCCCACTACTAAACCGCAAACTAAACCCGTGCTCAATCCAAGACATCACATAAGTCGAACGCACAAAGGTCCGCCAAAAGGAAGCGTGCTCTCTGAGCCTGCCCGCAACTCGCGGCACAGCAACCCCCTGCTCAACGATCGCAACAGCATTCTCAAGCTCCTCTTCGGAAAACTCAACATCCAGACCTGGCAACAGCAACCCGCAATCGACGAAAAAACATTATGCATTATAATAAAGAAATTGTTAGAGTTAGGCATTCCGCACTAACATTCTGACAAGCCTGGCGTTCCGCCACGGCACACAGCTCGGCATTCCGCACGAGACAAGTCTTCAGTGTCGCTGTCAAGGCCTAATTGACCGGTCCTGGACCTATCGGACCCCCCAAATCGTGCCTCGGACCTATTGGGGACCTGTCGCGCGTTTCCGATCGGACCTATGAGCAGAATTGGCGATTCTGGCCCTGACCGTGTGGACCTATGCGGGACCTATCCACAATCTGCCACCATTGTACCGGTCCCAGACTGCCGCGTGGACATATCGGGGACTTATCCCATAATACAACTATTCGTGAGCATCCAAGATCAGTATGCATCCGTCCGTTTCTCCTATTCGTCGATATAATATATGTGGAGTTGCAGACGGTTTCGTTTCGAGGTTTC
>LGRX02004423.1:0-20031 GCA_001247695.2 Cymbomonas tetramitiformis
GAACTTGGGCGGGGCGATGACCGTCACCGCCCAAGTTCTCGAGAACTTGGGCGGGGCGATGATAGTGACCGCCCAAGTTTTCGAAGACTTGGGCTGGGAGTTTCGCAGGGTTAAACAGAGCCCGTTGTGCAGCATACAAAACTTTTCGCAATGTCATCTTTTCTACCGTCAATTGTAATAGGTCTTTTGGAGGAGGTGTTTCATAATGATGATAAACTTCTGGAAGATATCGAGCAGAATAAGAATGACGGCACGCAGTTGAAGACGGATTCGGCGGTGATAGCGCGGTGCGTCGGGAAGGAGAAGGCGGGTGTTGATAAGGCTGCGCTAGAAGATTTGGGCCTTTCCATCGGGACAAAACAAGAGCTCGCTGAGGTTGAATCCCTTAAGTTAGTAGACGAAGAAGGGTTTGGGTGTCTTCGGAAAGGTTGCCTGTTCAGCTTGCACTCGGAAGAGGCGTCGCGTCGGATGGTGGACATAGACATAATGCGACGGTTCGATCGCTTAAAAAAGTTTGCGCACCTTGGACCGGAGACAGCGAGCACCAAAAGGCGAAAACGAAAACGGACTGGGAACGATTTGCCCACCAGACCTGCGTGGATCTTCTGGAGGATATGAGGGATAGGGCAGCCGTGTCTGTCTCCTCTCAACCATCATCCCCAGGTACTGTTCGAAAACCTATTTTTCACTTTGGCGCGTCCTCCGTGTTCTTGATGGAACATCGCGTGTCCTCAGGTACGGATCCGGGAGCTGCGTTCGTCCGCACGCACCTCTGCAGCATCCTGAAAGAACCATCTGAAGCACCTCGCTTGCTTCGGGGGAACGATACGGACCGTGGGGAACTCGTTGCTTTCAATCTCGCCGCCGAGATTACGGAGGCCCCAAACTATGTTTTGTGTGTTGTTGCTCACACAATAGAGGAAAACGAGAAGGTCATGGTCCGATATTTAGATTCTACGGGGTCAGGACACAGTCTTCTGGAGGTTGCTTTAGACGTGCAGAGCGACGTACACTACATCGTGCAGCCTGAAGGTCGCGAGGCTTTCAATCTGGGGCAGGGGATGTTGAGCCTGCTTCAGGATGCCCACAGTCGAAAGTTGGATGAGTCTGAACGGCAGGAACTTGACAGGTATTTCGACGAAATGACTTACGAGGACGCGGAGTTTGCGGTATATATGGGGCAACAGTTGCCTGCCGGGTCGGCCTTCAGAGAAGTGGCGCTCATGACGAACGAGGAGATCGACACTGTGCACGATGGGTTACCGTATGGCTCGGGGAAACCAGAAACACCAGCTGCACCAACATTTATCCAATCAGCAACAGGGCATAATTGGGATCCGCACGGTAGGAGCCTTTATCGGATAAAGCTGCTGCAGAAGAAGTACGAGCTTCTGCAGGACGGCGGTGACAACAGCGGACAGGGCAGCGCACATGCAAGCGAAACTACAGCCGTTGACGATCTCCGAACAGTCGCTGAATTGGGATCCCAGCGTCGCGACAGCCTTGCACCCACTGACGTCTCGGATTTCGCTAAGACAGCGTCTGCAGCCTTGGACCAGGGGGACTTGGGGGAGACGGCGGTGTCCTCTGGCGAAGGCAGTGGTCCTACGTTGTTGAATCAGGTACCAGATGTCGTGGACCTCCCGGGCTTCATGTTGACTGGGTTGGACGAGGAGACCGATCAAGGGTGGGATCCCGTAGCGCTGGCACAAATGGTACTTCAAGACAACCCCCTTGCCAGCGAAGAACACGAGACGAGGGGTGCGGTGCCTGACCAGCGCATGCAGGTGATTGAAAATTGGACGTTGCAGGCGGCATACACCTACGCTGACCTGGTCCTGATGTTGCAGAACAGTGGCTGTGAAATCAGCGAGCCATTTGATTTTAACCAGACTCATACCCCGGAGATGATAGAAGTGCTTAAAGGTTCTGCAGCCTGCACGGACGCCACCGACCCTTCGACCTGGGAGCCCAAAAGCGATAAGGAGCCGGAGCCGCAACGATGGGGGTTTCTTCTGTCCTTCAAGCTGAAGAACAAAAGGCTGCAACCCGAGTTGGCGTTCGTTTCGACGGTGAAGACCATGTTGTACGAGATGCCAAAGGACTGTCCTTACGCGGACGCCATCCTTATATTGCATCCCCGACACGAATGCGAAGTTTTGGGTACTGTTCAAGAGGCACTATTCTTTTGTATCGAAAAGTTCCAGGAGGTGGAGGGTATTACGAGGATTGCACTGCCAGCAGGCCATGGTCCTATAGATAAGCTTCAAACCACGATAGCAGCCGACACGAAGACCAGCCCGAAATATCTCGACGCGCGTCTTTCCGAGGAAATGGGGAACAGCGGGGTGATTGTCAGTTTTCAGAGGTTTGTTCCTGATCAGCAGGTAAACAAGATACTGAACAAGAGCGGCATACTGGAGGGAAAGTCGATCATCCCAGCCTTCAAGGCTTCTCTGAAGTGCGAGCGGAACCTGGAGTTCCGGTTTGAAGTGGTGCAAGGGATGAGGGTGACCACCACCATGCACAAGGAGTTTGCAGGTGTCCACAGGTTCGTTTGCCTGACCATGAACCTGTCACTGACCCAACTTCATTTGTAACACATTCGTTTGTAGTACATAGTCAAGATATATGAATAAGGAGGTTGTTGGTGCCCACGCACAGGTTCGTTTGCCTGACATGGGTTGGCCAGTGGCACGCCACTTACATGGCGATAAACGGCAATCACCCCAAGCAGGGCGACGTTACTTGCACGATGTTCCAGGCTCCCGCTGTGTATGAGCGGAAGCTGGAGATGAAGCGAAAGGAGAAGTATGCCGGCGACTACCCGCACGTGCGAATAACAAAGAAGAGTGGCGCGAAGGCTTCTCTGACAGGCGTCGTCACGCGCCTGGTGGAAGACAGGAAAGAGGGGCAGATAACTCCTTCTGAAATTCAGAAGGAGAACGAGCACTACAGGTTGTTCAATAAGGTCCTGGGGATGTTCTGGAAGAAGATCGAGGAAGCAGAGAAGCTGGGCAAAGAGGCTGGTGGGAAGTTTGAGGCTAGGAAGTGGTGCTTGGCGGGCAGCGTTTTCAATAAAAACGCCCCTGCGCGAGTAGTGGGGAAGATCATCTTAGGCAACAAGGGCCAAACCGCCGTGTATGAGGATTTCCCGAAGGCGCCTTCCACCCAGAAGACCACGACCCCTATCCCAGGCGGGAAGGGCAAAGCCCCGGTAGTGCGTGTACCTATGGATCTTGCCGAAGAGGATGACAGCAGCGACGAAGACATGGGCGACGTCGGACGGCGAGGGGGGAAGAAGCAGCCTCCGCCGGAAGCAGTTGCCATGCATGTGGCTAAGCAGGTGAGTACGGAGTTTTGCTTGAGTTACAATCGTCTGTTTTTTTTGTTACAGCTTGGTACGTACTGACCGATGTTTTGTTACGCATGGACGGACCTCCGCAGAACGTGAAAGAGGGGGAGTTGAGGCGTGCCTTGCTCGCGGTGTCAGTGAACGACGAGACGCGGAGGCTGCAGAGCGTCGGTGACAAGCGGAAACGTGAAGAAAGCGAGCGGGACCTTAATGAGCTGAAGAAGGCCAAGGAAGCAGTGGAGGCCGAGAAGAAGAAGGCGGATGAGACACTGGCGAGCCTTCGAGAAGAGATGCAGAAGAAGGTGGAGGATGAACGTCTGCGTGGGGAAAAACAGCTGGCTTCGGCCCTGTCTGCCGAGCGAGACGAAAGCCGTAAGACAGTGGAGCTCCTTACGACGAAGCACGCTGAAGCCCTGCAGATGCAGATGGCCGAGGGGAAGCAACGGGAGGAGACTCGTGCCAAGGAGCACCAGACAACATTGGGTTCATTCTGGTCAGGGCAGCAGGTCTTGCTGGAGGAGAACACGAAGGCGCAACAGGCTTTGCTGGAGGAGAACACGAAGGCGCTTACTTCTCGGGACTCGCTTTTGAAGGAGGCACAGGAGTCTTTCCAAAGGACCTCTGCCGAGACTGCGAAAATGGCCCACGAGGCCCAGGCGAAGATGCTCGAAAATAATGCACTGGCCCAACAGAGGATGCTAGAGAAGAACGCGGACACCTTGAAGGAGATTAACAATCACCACGCCTCGGAGGCTGCAGCGATGAGGGAGATCCTGAAGACAGCCGTGCAGGTAGGAGCTAGTTGTTACGTTCAAGTTGTTTGTGTTTATTGTGGAGGAGGGAACTCTGGCTTGAGGTCCAGATTGAAAGACACGGAACTTGTAACTGGTGTGGGGGGGGGCGGTTGGTACGTCACCGGTAACAGGCAGTAACAGCAGCAGGCCCGTTCGCCCAAATGTTCCAACTGGGCGGAGGAGGCTTTTACCCGGGAGCGCCGGCGCTCGGCGCAGGAGGAGGGTCACCTGCTTTAACGACGCCAACGGGCTCCAAAGTCCCGGGAGCCTCTCCTCCATCACGACCGGCGATGTTCGCTTCTCCACCACGACCAGGTCCGCAGTGGCCAGGTCAGTTCGACCTCACCCCGGCGGCGAAAGCTGACGCTGAGAAGATAGGAGAAAGCCTCTGGACAGACTTGAAGTGCGAGGACACGGACAAGAAACGGTCGGCGATCGCACAGTACAACGGGTACAAGCAAGGAGCTCGCCCAGCACCTGGAAGTGTCTGAACAAGTTCTGCGCGCCAAGGTGATTGTGCAAACGTTTGACCTGTACATGTCTGTTAGCAAATAGGTAGGTATGCTTAATAAGCCAGCCAGCAAACGAACTGAGAGATCGCACCTGCACTGCCATCGTATATACCGGCCTGTACAATGAATAATACCGCGCCCGCAAGAAAACCCCTAACCCTGGGTGCTTTGACTGTTCAAATAAAGACTGTATATTTTCATAGCACCAACGTCTTATCTGGTAGCATTCTTCGTGCCTTTTGTCGGTTTTTGTTGTTTTTTTGTGCTACGCACACAGTTACAGTCTCGTGCAGACCTACACCCCCTAGATTTAAGGTTGGTGCCACCGCTTTTAACATTAAAGCCTCCCATTCTCGGGGTGTATGTAAGATATGAACAAAAGTTTCTTCAGACTCAGTTTGTTTGGAATGACTTTGACGTATCCAATATGAAAACATCGTCATTATCACCACTTTCAACAAATGGCGCTTGAGCACCACCCGAATCACGGTGACAAATCGCCTGGAAACCCCAAATTTCGGGCTATACTCTAAAATTTCAAATTTTTGAATAACGTGTCATTATCTACTCTCCAAATGCTATCTAGTCATATAAAAAAAACCTCGTTATCATAACTTCCGCCGATTGACACCTGAGCACCGCCCGAAACGGGGCGAAAAATCGCCTGGAAACCCCAAATTTCGGGCTATACCCTAAAATTTCAAATTTTGAAATAACGTATCATTATCTACTCTCCAAATGCTATCTAGTCATATAAAAAAAACCTCGTTATCATAACTTCCGCCGATTGACACCTGAGCACCGCCCGAAACGGGGCGAAAAATCGCCTGGAAACCCCAAATTTCGGGCTATACCCTAAAATTTCAAATTTTGAAATAACGTATCATTATCTACTCTCCAAATGCTATCTAGTCATATAAAAAAAACCTCGTTATCATAACTTCCGCCGATTGACACCTGAGCACCGCCCGAAACGGGGCGAAAAATCGCCTGGAAACCCCAAATTTCGGGCTATACCCTAAAATTTCAAATTTTGAAATAACGTGTCATTATCTACTCTCCAAATGCTATCTAGTCATATAAAAAAAACCTCGTTATCATAACTTTTTAAAAAATGAGAATATAATGAGACACCCGTGTGTCTCATTTTTGCGATATCGTCGTTAGTTTCGCGTCAACCAGAGTCGGTTGCACCCTCAACGGCACAGTTCCTTTGGTGTACAAAGAGTTCAGTCTAAAGCACTGGCCAAGCGCGTCAACCCGCTTTTCCGAGTTTGCTCGGGAACTATACATGACGACCCTCGCCGCGAATTCAGCTCCGCAGTACGTGTCGCCCATACTCCACTTCGGTTTGCGGCAGCTTGGCGAACGAGAACGTCCCGCATGTGCACCGTTCTTACTTTCCATGGACCACGGCATCTCCCTGGACGCCTTCCTGGCACAACCGCCCGTGGCTGTTACCATGACCTTCAAGAGAGACCTGTGCGCCAGAATCTTGACAGGCTTTGCTGCGCTGCATAAAGCCGGTATCTCCCACGGGGACGTCCGGGCAACAAACATGGTGCTTTCCCCGACGAGGCCCGACAGCTTGGTCATCATCGACTTCGGGCTATCAAGGCGGCAGCATAGGGAAGGGCTGCCTGAAGACCACTACCGAAGGCACCGATGGACCTCCGGAACGCCTGACGATGCACATCAGAAGCCTGGATCCGTGTATGCGCCGGAGTACAGTAATGGAGGACCGACACCTGCAACCGACATGTGGGCGATTGCCCCGATCCTCGTGCGCATCTTGATTCGAGATTCACGTGACGCCCTTAAGAGAGTTAATGATGATGCCACCAGCGCGACTGTGCATGACATCCTGGGGAAGCGGTCGAGCAATACCTATGTCAGCCGTGCAATCTGGAACCCAGTTATGGACTGCGTGCACCGCGAGCCCGCGAAACGGCCATCCGCCGCTAGCCTTGCCCGTCTTTTTGTGGCCTCCGAGGCGGCTACCGATGGCAAGTTAGTGATGTCTGGGAAACCAATAAGCGCCATTGGATGCTAACCTAAGAGGTAGGTTCGTCGCCGATGTCCTCGTATAGGGTATTGGATGATGTTCATATGTTCCCGCCTGATGCCTGCATTGCGGCTGCAAAGCTGCCTTCCTGGCATGCGATAAATCACAGCGATCCAGCCAGTTGGATGGAGATGGTTGGTTTTTTTACTTCTGAAAACCGACGTACCATGCCTTTTGCTGCAGGTAACATCCACACCTCGTCACGCGTATTGCAGCCAGGTTGGCTTGGAGCGGTGGTCTCTATTGAAAATCTGGACGCTTGAGCAACGCCGTCTTGCTGGTGGGTTATGGCCTGAGAGCTCGGCGGACTCCTTTGCGTTGCACGCGCAAAGCTTGCTGCTGGACGTCTTTGGTGATCAACATCTTCATCACGCTATATTCGTGAAGGCCGGGGAGTGTCCGCTGACCCCTCCGCCAACTTTTTCGAGTTTGCAGGGTGGCCGCGGAGCGGCTGGTCTGTGCCCCAATTGGGACATCCCTACGGCCTACGGGGCCTGCTGCGACTTCGTGTATATGCCACGCCCCTCGACGGCAGCGGTTGCCATGGTTGGTGGGGGGAGGTTGTGCTTGTTCACGGTCCGTGGGGTCACCCTCGGTTACACTTCACCAACGTCTTCCAATCGTTTTTTGGGACGCAGCTTCACCGAGACCTTACAGATGCCCCCTCCATTTCAGAAGACTCCCCTCTCCTTCCTGTCAGCCGTCTCTTGACCTACGCGGAGCTTGGCGTTCAAGTGGATGCAGTGAACGCCAAGTGTGCGGCGTTCTCAGCTTGGCGTGCCACCGCACTTCGGATTGGCCGATGCTCATTGTGCAAGACCAGGCTGCCTCGTGGAACCAGGAGGCGGTGCCCATGCCGGCAAGTACGCTATTGCGACATAGTCTGTCAGCGTGCGCATTGGAGAGCGCCGTTTGGGCATAGGATGGAGTGCACGGCCCGCAAACCGCCGGCACCGTGGAGGTGGACCATTGAGGATCATCTAGCTTTTATGACAACATGGAATAGTGATAGTGTTAATAACGAGGCAACACCTCATTGGCAACAGCTAATAACACTCTTGAATAGTGAGGGAGAACAAGATATGTAATACAATTTCTATACACTTTTTATGTGTAAAGCCAAAATGAGCTTCTTTGGGAATTGGTGTATTGTTTGTACTCGCGAAATACGGTGCAGTGCTTTGATCGTGATGATTTCCGTGATTGATACTTGTATTGCAACGCACCTGTCCTGCCTGTTGGTCACGGATGCCTGCACTGCGCACGTGAACACCGTGAACCTCCCTGGTCATGACTGCTTGCGTGTTTTTGTAGGGGCGCTGTCTCCGAACATGGCATATTGTACGCGTCCCTGGCGATGGCAAGTGTTTCATTTGGTGTCTGGCTGCGGCAACTAGCGGCAAGTACCGTGCGCAGGCCTTGCAGGGAACAGTGGCCAAGATGGCCAACTCTGTGGGTTGGTGTTCAACCCAGGCGGGCATTACTCCTCAACAAAAAATTATTTGTGTGACGAACACCGGTGTCACTGGGGTTATTTGGTGAACTACACCCTGACGGTTTATGCGGCACGAGTTCACAGCACGGTTCTAGTGTTGAGACTTTCGCGCGGCGGGACTCATGTAGACCTATTTAGGCGAAGGGGTAGTCCGTGCTGCCTGTATAGGCTTGACGATTTGCAAGGGCACGGCATTGTCGTTGAGTGGATTCCGCCCGTGCCCGCCGGTACACTTGTAGACCTCACGTGAGCGCGCACCACTTGTCCGTTAATTGCTCCAATTATTAACGGTACATTATGGAGGCACCTAAAACTTCCAGATGAGTAATACTTTTGGCATTAAAGTGTATTGAAAATCGATTGTGCGGTGTTTTAGGTTGCAGGCACGTTAACCGGTCTGGGTCACGAACCGTTGCGATCCGCGTGTGCGAATGCGTACATGACGCTTGACTCTTGGGTGGACATGACTGAATTTTTGCGGTACCGATGTCGGGCGTTCTGCTATGTCCGCCGCATGCGTCAAAATGTGGAGGGAGCCGAATCGTACTCCTTTGAGTTCAAGTTTCACGGGCATTGCCTGTACGGCCCGGATGCATCATGGGGCTCGCTGTTGGAGGGTGCACGTCCCCAAGGGAATGCAGAGATGTTTCTCCTGGATGTGCCGGAAACTGCACAAAGGCAATGGGAGCCCGAAAGCGATGCATGTGCGATGTTCGGTTCGCTAAAGTGCCCGGAACTGCGCTATGATCCACGACCGTTTTCTTCGCGTGCCCTTTTCTTGGCGCTGGTGGTTACCGCCGTGCGAACCATGTTCCACCGTGTCGTCCAATGGCGGGTGGAGTCGCTCCAATCAGGCAATGTTGTCGTGGAAGGTCAGTTGCGTCGCGGATGGTGGAGGAAAAGCTGGGTGACCACTGGCCGGCCGGGCGAGACGTGGATGGCGTTCGTGTATGTGCAAGACAAGTATGCTGCGACAGGGGATCCTGCGCGTGGAGATATCATGGTGGAGGCATGGTGTCCTGAGAATCCCATCGAACCTCTCATAAAATGCACTGGATACAATGTATCACAGTTCGCGCCGGAGTGCATATTTCGGCAGATGCGTACCACTAAAAAAATTCCCAAATACGGCAGACCTGACTATGCCAATCGTGTGGTATGCATACGTGCAGCGGAAGGTATCTACGCTTCATCTTTTCAAAACCGCGGGCAAAGCGAATCCACCAGCTTTCCGCGCCAGTGCTCCCACGGCCACGAGTGTTGGAGAACAATAATCTACATCCATGCGCACTTTGCGGAATACTGTCAACCGATTCCCCCGAGATCCCTGCCGAAGAGACAAGAGCCTTGTTCCGTATGTCGCCGTGTCCTGATTGGGAAAGGCGTCCGTCAATGCGGAGGGTGCCTTTTGCGTGTGTACTGTTCACCTGAGTGTCAGCGCGGAGACTGGCAGCGGACACACCGACACGAATGCAAGGCCATCGCGGTGTCGGAATGGAGGAATATGGCGGGGCTATGGGAATATGGCGGTTATGTGTTCAAGACTTTGAGCGTACGCTGCGCTGCCCGTATGATCACGCGGGGTAATATTGGGCCGTTTTTTGCATCAGATACCCGAGCTTCGCGACCTCGTGTCAGCAGTGGGACAATGTGAACTGTGAACCCCGATAGTGGCTGAGATAGTGGTGGTCTGCGGTGAACTCATCTAAGCGGTGTACCAATGCCCAAAATAAGCAGTCTGCATGGATAGTAGCGAGTGCGCTAGGGAAGGGCGTGGCGCAGCCCCCTAGATGTAAGCAACTTTTGAAATAAATTTTAGAACGTCTTGTTGAATGAGCGTATGTCGTCTCTCAGGTGGTGCTATGCGCGTACAGGGCACACTGAATATGTATGGTGCGGTGTGAGGACAGCTCCTCTGACACGCGACCATAATAAGGGGGTGTGGCCGGTAGGGTGTAAGAGGCTGTTTCGGGTCGGTGCGGTGGACCGTGGGCGCATGTGGGTTGGGCACACGCAATGTATATGGTGCGGTGCGAGGACACCTATTCCGACACGCGACCATAATAAGGGGGTGTGGCCGGTCGGTAGGATGTATGTGGCTGTTTCGGTTCGGTGCGGTGGACCGTGGACGCATGTGGGTTGGGCACACCGAATATGTATGGTGCGGTGTGAGGACAGCTCCTCTGACACGCGACCATAATAAGGGGGTGTGGCCGGTAGGATGTATGTGTTTGTTTTGGGTCGGTGCGGCAGACCGTGGGCGCATGTGGGTTGGGCAAATCGAATATATATGGTGCGGTGTGAGGACAGCTCCTCTGACACGCGACCATAAGAAGGAGGAGTGTGTGAGCGACGAGGTGCCGGTGGGTCGGGAGCGGCGTGCGCGTGGCCTGATTCAAGGCTCGCTGCGCGCCCCCTGTACCCGTGGCTACTCGTCATCATTGCATTTTCGGTCGGGGTAGCTCAGGATCCCAGCCGGTGGGTTAGGAGAGGCGTGCGCGTGTCCTTGTTATTCAAGGCTCGAGGCGCGCCCCCGGACCCGTGGCTCGGTTGAAACGGGGTGTGGTAGCTGGAATTTTTGAGGTTGTTTCGGGTTGGTGCGGCAGACCGTGGGCGTAAATGGGTAGGGCACATTGAATACGAATGGTGCGGTGTGAGGACAACTCCTCTGACACGCGACCATATTAAGGGGGTGTGGCCGGTAGGATGTATGTGTGTGTTTTGGGTGGGTGCGGCAGACCGTGGGCGCATGTGGGTTGGGCAAATCGAATACATATGGTGCGGTGTGAGGACAGCTCCTCTGACACGCGACCATAATAAAAGGGTGTGGCCGGTGTGAATAATGTGGTTGTTTCTGGTCGGTGCGGTGGACCGTGGGCGCATGTGGGTAGGGCACACGGAATATCTATGGTGCGGTGTGAGGACAGCTCCTCTGACACGCGACCGTTTGGGGTGTTACCAGGAGATTGGGTTGTCCACATTGTCATTGGGCACAACAGACTTCAATTCACCAGTGAAGCTCCCCAACGGCTGGACCGCGTGCTTGACAACAGCCGCTGTTCGCGAGGCAAACAAGGATCGGTTTGGGAAGTGCTCGGTGTCAGCACACCAGTGTCTTTGCATGAATTGTGGTAAACAAGGGGCGAAGCGGTGTGGTGGCTGTCACCAAGCAGTGTATTGTTCCCATGGTTGTGCGAAAATGCACTGGAAGTCGTGCCATCGACAGGAATGTAGTAGAGTAAAGCTGAAGAAGTAGGCAAACCGAGCGAACCGTAATCATTGATCAAGACCAATGTGAATAAAAGTTGAATATGTACATGTGAATAATATGTTTTTATAATGAATACGAGTATTGTCCATAATGAATAAGTGTATTGCAACCTATGCCCATGTTCGGTGCGGTGTGAGGACAGCTCCTCTAATACGCGACCTTACAGTACAGGGGGGTTGTGTGGGCCAGGGGGGGCAGGAGTACGGGGACAAGCCATGGCTAAGATTGTTCCCGGGAGCGGACGCCCATTCCGTGCACACCCAAAAGTATCCGGCGAACGTAGACGTCCTGTTGGATTACCACATCAGTGCGGGATGTTCGGCAGATGACGAGCAGTTGAATGCCATCAAGGAGTTCCGAGGAGGAGCGGCGCTCGCCGTCTACACGGCCCAGTTGGCAGACATAGAGGTCATCCTGGAATGGATAGATTGGATCAGCAAGGAGCTGTGTAGATTGTTGGGGTTACTTGAGGAATACAGCAGCGAGGAAGAGACGCTTCGGAAGGCGCAGCGCGCATTACCTCCTGACGAGCCCCTCCCTAGGGGGAGTAACCGGCAATTAAATGAAACGGGCTTGACTATTACCGAGCTCCGGAAAAAGCTGCACGGTAACATTACGATCAACACCAAAAGTTGGAAGCTTGCACGCGAAGCTTTCGGCGAGCCCCCCCTGACCCCGGAGTTCATGAGGATGGGGGTGGAGGACCTCCAGGATTTCTGTGTTCGGCTTCGTGCCTGGTGGGATTTGGCCGTTAGCACCCAGGAACTGGTTCGTCATGAATATGAGGAGACGCTGAATCCGATTTCGGAAAGTCTACTACCGTTCTTCGTGGTGGGTGGACTGTTTTCGAGTGCGGTGGCGAAGTATAAAACCCCACCGTTGATATCCCCGCACGGCCGGGCGCAGGTCTATTGCCTATGGGAGGCTGGTGACGCGCATGGCGGCCAACCGCAGCGAGTGTTTCGTATAGTGTGGTGGTACATGCGAGATGAGATGGTGCGGCGGGGAGACTGTATCTATCGCCATTTGGGGGAGAGGACGCCGGACACAAAAGTATTCCTGCCGGCGCCTGCTGTACTCGGTCGTTGCATTGACAGCCCCAGTCAGGTCAAGCACACGGACGTTCATGCGGATTCCATGGAGGAACTGCTTGGGCTGGAACGGGTGTATGGTGAGGCTGGAATCCGTACCTACTCCGCCCTGATGTGCCTGGATGAGCAGGGTTACACTGAGGTCTTGCCTGAAACGGTTGAGACGAAGTACTGGCCGGAGAACGAGGATGGTGTCATGCAGCTGCCCGCGGCTTTCCAGGGCTTCCCCACCGCCTCCCCTTTCCAGCAGGCGCGCGTGGGAGGAGGGCCCGGTTGGATGACCGTGTGGCCGGCCACGCTCACCGCACACCAGGGAAAGTGCCCTGGTCAGGCCGTGCCTGGGCTGGAAGGATTATTCAGGCAGAGGTCCCTGTCCCTTTGCGTGTACCATGCGTTCTCGTACCTGGAGAAGGGTGTCATCGACCTGGACAACGCGGTGCACATCGCCTCACACGGGTTCACGGAGATGTACGGCATGCCTATACGAATGGTGTGCATAGCATGCGGTGATGCCATCCAGTTCAAGGGCGGGTACGATCTCCTGCCAAGGGTGCACGCCTGTAAGGCTTGCATACACCCCCTTCACGAGGGTACAGATCTGACGCAAGTGGGGCACGTGATGTGCGGCAAGTGCTTTGACTTCCGGAATGAGAGGGGAATAAGGCCACCGCTAATGGTCCACGAGAGGCACCGGGGATATGCCGCCACGTTGCAGGACTTTCAGGCGCTGGAACCGGCGGAGGCACGTGCGCGCGCGGTTGTCAACTTTGCAGACGTGGCCATGGGTGCGCGCCAGATTCTGCTCGCCTTCGGTCCGAGTGCCGACCTCTCACCGGAAGAGCGCGCCTCCCTCGGGGATGTGAAATGGAACCTGCCTCCGGCAGAGGCACCAAGCCCGGAGCAATGCGCGGGACCCCCCCTGCAGTATGGGGAGGGGCAGGTTGTTGTGCAAGCGTCAACGGTGCAGGGGTTCCATGAACACCCGCTCTTCCAGAAGATGCAAGTGTCTTGCCCCACGATGCAGTCAGTGATCAAGGCGCTTTGCGTGTCTGTACATCGAACTGCAGCCAAACCCAGCATGGTGGCGACGGATGAAGGAGCAGCAGCTCCGGCTGCTGCTCGCGCTGACGAGCATGCGGTGCTGCTTGGCCACACACCAGCTGTTGGCGGTGGTGAGCAGCCTAAGAAGCCGCCCAAGAAGCCATATTCAGGCAACCGGTCTCCAGCTGCCCAGCTCCGGCGGCAGGCGGATAGAAAGCGGAAGGCGGCGGAGCGAAGACGGCGGACGACACCCGTCAGGCAGCCTATGTTCGACGCCAACGGTTACCTAACCAGTGAACTCTTACACCAGCTTAGCTTTCCCGGCATGGAATTGGCGAAGCTTGTGGCTTCCGTCATCACCCACAACTGGAATTGTTCACGGCCCACGTTCGCGTGTCGGTGCAGTTGCCACCTGTCCCCAAAGGATACCCCTGGCTGGCATCGGAACGTGGCCTCATTGCAGGCAGTCCCACCTTGCCTTGGGCTGGCTGCGCGTAACACTAAGGCGAGGAGTGCACCTATGCCTGCCACTACAGCACCTCCCACCGTGCCATCGCACGTGGCAACTTCCGGCAGGAAAACATGTCGCCCTAGGAAGACGCTGGCAGCCATGGAATGCGGATTGGAGGGCCAACCGGCGACCAGTGCTGCTGCACCAATGGCTGCTCCCGCGGCCACACCGGCCCCGGAAGCACGCGTCGTCGGGGCAGCTCCGCCCTGCCCCCAAGGCCTGACGGAGGGCACCTTGGTGTATGGCAATGATGGACGGGTGCACCATGTACGGACTGCGGACATGCGATTGATGCTAGATTTTGCGTGTGACGCGCCAGGCGAGGAAGGTCGACTGATTTTTTTCACGGAGGTCAAGCAACTTCAGACCGACGGCCCGCACGTGATCGCTGAGCCGGGTGTTCTGGACGCCAGAATGCAGCTAACCCATGTACAACCAGCGCAACAGCAGGGCTTTGCAACCGACGACGCCCTCGAGGAATACCTGGCATCCGCTGGGCTAACGTTAAGGGATGTCCCGTTTGACGGTGATTGCTGGCTTTCCGTGGTTGCTCCGTACATCACATGTCCGGATGGACGACCCTGTCACCAAGTGCAATGGAGCGGCGTGAAGTTCTTTACAGTCAAGCTGCGGGAGGCTTTAGTTGAGTATATTAACACAAACCCCACCTGGAGCGATGGATCTGGCCGCCGCCCGGAGTGGCTGAACGATCCCGAATTCATCAGTGATCTGCATACAGGGAAGGCGCACAGTGACGAGCATTCGTTCCTGGTCCTGGCGAGCATGGCCAAACGGGTTCTGCAGGTGTACCGGGTATTCCCCACTCGAGAGGAAGTGTTGCGCCGGAAGTGGCCACCAGGCGTCAATCACAAGAATCTCATCATGCCCGACTGTGACAACGCGATATACGGCCAATATGCGCCCTTCAGCATGCAGTACTTCTGCCCGCCCCCTGAAGAACCACTGACGAGCAACGAACCCATCCGGATCCTGCACATGCTGGAGGTTCCGCTATACGACCCCAAGCTTCCGGCAGATGACCAGACATGGGTAACTTACCCTGGCCACTTCATGCGGATCCTCACGGAGGAAGCGGCGGGAAAGGAAGAAGCTGAAATGGAGAGATTGCGCAAGGGAAAACGCGTGACGCGGACCGATGGTGCGCCAGGGAAGAAATCGAAGAAGCCGTTCAAGACTAACTAATCAGGTACTGCTTTGGATCTCATCAACAATCGCTTTCTGCAATCGACATCTGCGTGATGGATTACAGCCGGTGGGTTAGGAGTGGCGTGCGCGTGTCCTTGTACACAAAACCTTACAAATCCTAATATACTGGTTGTTGTCATGTGCAGGCAAGAGGCGCTGCTGTTCAGAGTTGGAGTCGAGCAGCTCCCATCGCAGCGGTAGAGTGATGTTGCAAAGCAGCGTGGCAAACTCATCTAAGCAGTAGAGCAATGTCAGAAATAAGCAGTCTGCATCGATAGTAGCGAGTTGGAGTCGAGCAGCTCCCATCGCAGCGGTAGAGTGATGTTGCAAAGCAGCGTGGCAAACTCATCTAAGCAGTAGAGCAATGTCAGAAATAAGCAGTCTGCATCGATAGGAGCGAGTGCGCTAGGGAAGGGCGTGGCGCAGCCCTCTAGATGTAAACTATACGTAAATGTAAATAAACAAGTATTGCGTTCCTTTGTAACCGCCTTTCCGCCTCGAGTGGCGGACCACCTGTTTGGAGAGCCTAGCGGGCGCGTGCGCAAACCGAAGGGAGGGGGGTGTTAAGCCCAGTTTGTTATGCGGTTTTGATGTAGTTATGTGGTTGATATGTTGGTTGATATGTTGGTTGATATGTTGGTATGGTTGTTATGTTAGTTATGTGGTTGGTATGTGGTGTGTGCTGTCCGGGGAATGTGCAGGAAAAGGCAAAGGTCACGAGAACCAGGAAGGCCTCCGAGGTTCAATGCGATATTGAAACCTACATCATGGCTTCTCCACCAGGCTTCGATATCCAGGCCGGACTCATAATACACCTCAGCAAGGCGTTCAAGCGGGACCCCCCAGCGAAGCAACGGCATGCGATGATCGTGGAGAAGGTCACCACCATTTACCCCATGCTGACGCAGAAAGAGGCGACGAGAAAAGTGAACGCTCGTTTATACAATCGCCGGGCCGGCATAATGCAGCAAAAGGGAATGACGCTGGCTCGGTTTCAAGCGGATGATTTGGCAGCATGCAAAAACTTCAACCTTCAGGCGCTGGCGTCGAAGAGGCCCCATCTCGTGATTCCACTGACACGCACTGAAGCGCTTACCAGTCACCCCCTCCCCATTGCGGCAGGTGGGGCGCGGGCGGAGCCCATGGCACCGAGGACGGAGGTGTCGACCCCGCCAACAAGCCCTACCACGCAGTGCGGCACGCCAACGGTGGCTGATGCGGCAGGAGAACCGGGGGGTGCACATCTGCATGGGGGGGGCAGCAGTGTCCGGCGCACAGGCGCCCGGGGCAGAGATGACTCCGCGAACCAGCGCTAGATTCCAGCGCACGAGGCTCCGACGTGCCGCGCGCGCAACAGGCCAACGAATCAACGGGGAGCAATCCGTGGCTTCACAAGCAGCCCGAGAAGACGTTCCAGGGAGCGACTCGGCACCTGTGCGTACCAGCCCTCGGCTAAACACGCAGCATGAGAACGCGAATGACCTGCAGGTGGAGAACGATATAGCAAGTAAGTCGGCCCCTGGGACCAGTTTCCGTTGTCGGTTTGACTAGCCTGGCACCGTGTGTAGGTGGTGACGTGATGTTGACTGGTTTGCAGTTCCAGAGTGCCTTCGATTACCTGTGCGTACCAGCCCTCGGCTAAAGAACGCGTACGAGCTGCTGGTGGAGAACAATATAGCATGTAAGTCGGCCCGTGCGTGCAGTCTTTGTTGTCGATTTGACTAGCCGGGCCCTGTGGGTAGTTGGTGACGTGATATTGTATGGCTCGCAGTCAAGAGGCGCAAGCTAAGCCAGCTGTTCTTCGGGGAGGAAAGCGCCCTTGAGGGCCTGCAACGCCTGCTGCAAGACCTGCTTCCACAAGTAGAGCAGCTGGACATCGCCACCCTCGTCGCGCATGTCGCCCGAGTGCACAAGGAAACGGGGAAGCGCGTGAATATGACTGCAAAGGCCGTGTTCTTTACGGTACATATGCCTGGATTCAATCTTCTGCCTGTCAAGCATGCCAACCACTACGAGAAACAGGCCCGTGAGACGCTGGACAAGCGCTGGACGGCCGACCTGATAAAACACAAGGATTCGTCCGAGGCGCTTCAGGCTGCCTTTAAAGCCACCTGGAAGAAGGTATCTTCAGTGCAAAGGCGTGGCGTTCCGCGAACGGCGCGCTCCTCCAAGAGCATGGCGGAACCACCGGCGCCTGCGCGTGTACAGGGCAACAAGCACATGAGCAAAATCTGCCCCGTCGGACGGAAGGCCCACCTTGTGCGCACCGGGATGTCCTCTCGGGACCAGAAGAAGCTCCACGTGAATCAGAATACACAGGCGGGAGAGTTCCTGCTGGAGGACTTCTCGCATGCGGACTACGGGGAAATATACCCTGCGGATGTTCATGACTTAAATGGCACAGTGCGCGACCTGGAGATCTTCGTTGGCATGGATTGCTTCGAGCATGACACGCCAGCAGCGTGGCGCGCGCTGGGGCACCCCCCGTGATGCGGTGCCATTGCATCGGCGTGAAAGCGTGGGAAGACCGACCGGAGGATCCCGTCGGAGCCTTCGATTACTCTGTTTTCCACGACGACTTCTCCGTGGAGACTTTTGACTGGGACGAGCTGGTGCAAATGAATCTGGTTCGCGTCCCAGAGCTATACGTCACGGAGGACTACCGAGTGTGGTGGAAAAATCGCTCCGGTGACAACCGAGAACTTACAACCGACGAGTACCGAGGCGGCTTTGGGGACGCGCGGCCGAAGCATCTGCGCACCACGTCGTTCTGGGAACGGGTGTAGTGTTGATAAATCGCCGAGACGTAGTACGGAATTAGCGGACCCCGATCACTCATAGAACCCACACGGCAGTCGTGGGGCGAACAGACGTGGGGCACATGCGATACGCACTAGGGAGTGCGCTAGGGAAGGGCGTGGCGCAGCCCCTTAGACATCGTAAACATGCAAATATTTTTAATATTGAGAACCCGCAAAGTACATGCTCCAACTGCCTGTCGCAACTTGCCTCACGGGTTGAAAGCTTCCCTCGCCGACATGATTGCTGCGGGTGCGCCTATCGTCCTCCTGTTGGCCAAGTGTTCACGGGGTGGGGATGAGGGGGGGGGAGGCAGCGCGTGCAACCTTTGTTTGCCAACAACCATGGTGGAATACTAACAATCGTCGTATTTTTGCAGGATCTTTATGCAACGTACGGCCTTAGCCTATCTGACGTGATGGACATTGCATCGGAGTCCAAGGGCACCCGCACTAGTCTGCGATCACTCCTCCGTCGACGAGACGGAGCGCCCCCTGCAGGAGGAGGGTCATTGCTTCGGGCGGAGCATGACCGCCTCACCAAGGTGGCGAAGACAATAAACGCGGCAAGTGGCAATGTTACTTCTAGATGGCGTGTGACGAAGCTACCTACGTGGCCGGCCAGTATTGGGGCCATGCGCATGCCTGGGGAACTGTTAGGCCCCGACGAGCAATTAACGGAGAACCAGACCTCACATGGCAGCGCGGTACCAGAGAATATGTCGTTCGACCTAGAGGAGGTGCCTGACCTTCTTAAAGCAAGTGCCGATGGCTTCTCAGACGAGGAGGGACCTGACGACGCGGAGCCCGCCCAGCTATTGGGGCAGCTACGTCTGGAAAGTGATGCCACCGAGTATAACGAAAACATATTTGTCCAGGTACGTACGACGGCAACATTCTTGTGTGCTAAGTGTATTGCCAGCCCACAACGGGTGTATAAAGAACTAACAATGCGGTATGGGGTTCGTACGCACGGTTTGATAAAGCAGGCCTTCCATGCCCACGGTTGCGACCAGGCGTGGCCAACAGACTACGACATGTGGGACGAGCGCACGGCCACGGAGGCAGGTCTCATGGATGAACTCTTGCGCACGGCCGAGGAAGGGCAGGACGTGGACATGCCTGAGGAAGAAAATGTCGTGGACATGCCTCCGCCGGAGAACCTGCAATGGGACATCCGCCCAGGTGAACCGCTGTTTAGTGACAATCCGGATAATGATATAACCGTTGGTGAGGCGGTCTACTACTTCATGCAGTTGCGAATGGACCAAGGCTGGTCACGGCCAGCTTTTGACAGATTTCTGAAGGTCCTGCTCATGCTGCTGGGTGGGCCTACCCGATGTCGCTTGCCAAGCACCCTATATAGGATGCGGACTTACATGCAAGTAGAAGATCACATGGCATATGCGGTTCATGTATGCCCGCGGTGGTGCCGACATTTCCCCCGAGCGCCAGATCCGAGGAAATGGGACCCAATGGAGGAGTGCGGTGTGGTGCTGGAGAAAGACGAAGCGGGTATCGTTGTCAAGCGCTGCAAGGAAAGACGGTTTGAGGTTGTGAAAACCGCGGACGGGGAAAAGTTGCGCCCGAAGGAGTGGTTCTATTATTTCCCGATCGAGGATACCATCCGAAGATGGATGGAATGCCCAGAGTTTTGCAAGGCCCGTGCCCGCCGAGACGCGCGCTTACAGTGTGACTTCTGGACATCGGAACTGGCGAGAACCATAAACCGCCACGCGTCCGTTAAGGGCGCTCTCTTACAGGACGCTCCTAGGATCGAAACCCCCGTTGGAGGTGATCCTTATGTGGAATACGCCGAGCACCACGTGATGGTGATTTCCCCCGGGGCGGATGATTGTCAAGTGTTCAACTCAGATGTTGGGTGACCCCCC